>KV908523.1:214772-229656 GCA_002005505.1 Botryococcus braunii
GATTATTTCAAAGTCTCTGTGGGGTTGGATGGTGGTGTGCGTTTGATCTCGTGGTGAGGTTTGTGAGGCCGTGTATGGTGTAAGTTTGTCGTCTTACTAACAAGGGTATTGTTCTACTCACGTTTATCTTTCAACTTGACAAGTTAATTATGAAAATGTTATTTCACATTCAGTAGGAATTTGGGTGTTACCAAACAAATTAACGGTTACCACCGGGACGATCAATGGCCAAACTCGGCAAGTCAGTGGTGTCACAATAAGTACTATATTACAGCAAGTGATGTGTTTCAGAAACAATCCAAATAACAGGTCAAACAATCAACATCCCTATTTCGCCGGGGGCCGCGGACAGACACGGAGTTGGGGCGCTATGCTTTACACGCAACTTTCCGAATTATACTGTTACTTGTGGGCCGGGGGCTGAGCCCCTAATATACACTCCCCTCTAGTAATACGTACAGCATCCCAAGCCGTATTAACACATGCCCTCACATGATCAAGGGCGGCTAAAACACTGCCAACACATCGATCAGCGGACGGCTAAAAGTCAAAGTTCCTCGTGCCGAACTGCATGGCACCTACCGAGTACCAAAGTCTCCGCGAACATTCAATTCCAACCGTTGCTTCGAATTAAATCACCGGAATACACAATTTTGCCCTCAGGACCTAAATCAGGGACAAATACCCCAGTCCAGGTACAAAAGGGTAAAGACAAGCGCCATTTTTCCACGACTTTATGAAACGTCAAATAAGAGCCATAATAAAAGCTGTACAAGTCCGATTGAGGGTCGTTTACTAATCACCTTTGTGGCTACGCCAAATACACACATTGTCAGTTTAAATCAATCGGATGGCCACCAATGTACACGGTCACACTCCAGTTCACGACAGCGCGACTCCAACACGGGGAACGGTGGTCTGCAAAGAGAGTATCAGGGAAGGATATCCCAGGCGTTTTCAGAATTAAAAAAACTACAAAACGCAGAAAGGGGGGCAGAAAAATCAGTAAATCATCAAAAAAGAAGAAAACAGGGAACAACGGTACGTACCTCCGGATCCGTGTCAGCACTTGGAAACATACATAAGTTCAAGCTCAGATGTTGAAGCATTTTTATATAAAGGCTATCTTTGAGACAGCCTCACATTAAATATATACATCTTATACATCTTATATAAATTATGCTACTTTTACTGAAGTAATCCGAAAATCATGTATACGGTGATGCAGTAGAACGCACGCGTGTGTGGACATATAGCATGGTATATACCTGCAGTAGAAT
The DNA here is from genome assembly GCA_002005505.1 of Botryococcus braunii. Lineage (NCBI taxonomy): Eukaryota > Viridiplantae > Chlorophyta > Trebouxiophyceae > Botryococcus > Botryococcus braunii. Next base: position 216,053 of record KV908523.1, read on the forward strand.
TTACATAGCCAAGAAATGGTGCAATTGTGTGACAGGTTTAAAGTTACGGCTCTTTAATGGAATGGTTTTATTAAAAGGGCACGAAGCTACGAGCTTTTCGTGCTACCTTTGATGTCAAAGGTATCATGATGAAGAAAATATTAATTATGCTTCATTTATAAATGCTTAATTAAGGAAGCGATCACACAATAATATTTACGTGTATGGTAATGAAGTCGAACGCACGTCTGCTTGGGCATACCTGCAGCACGAGTGCTTCTTATATAGCTAAAAAATATGCAGTCGTACCACGTATACATACGTATTATCGCACTTCATTATACTTCTATAATACATACTGCTCTGTGAATAAATCGTCTTATTTACAAAATCATGATAATCGTCCAACTACGAAGTTGCAAGACTAACAGACCATTGTCTCTAAGGCTTTTACAAAAGAACAAGGCCTTAGTGGAACTTTGAGCGCACGTAGTGGACCAATTGGTCAGCAGGGTTGCATTGAAATTGTATACATACGTATTGAGTGGATGGATATCAGAAGTATATCGGCTTAATATCGATAACATCAAGCCATTCCTTATCTCATGTACATGCAAACATGATGATGGGGAGTACTCCCCATCATCATCATCAATGTATGGTAGGTAGACACTAGTGTCTACCTACCGTACATTCGGCGGAGTACATGAGCTTCCCAATGACAGAAACGTAAATGCGTTCTTGAAATGTCATTACTGCAAGGCTTTAATTCAGAGTTATGTTTGGATACACCTAGATCCCCTGCAGTTTCTCCATGTTAAGTTCCCAACGCATTTTCTGGTGTACGTACACCAGAAGACGTGAACAATTGCATTGTTCCGATATTGATTGCAACCGATTGCAGGAAACAAAGCTTTAGAAAACAAAGCTTAAGCGGTTTGTATCGTACCTGATAATGATCTTCTTCGAAGGGGAATTCCTGGTTTGCAAGAACTTTCTGCGTCTGACGATCCCTGAAATGGCTTGTCTGGCAACTTTAACCTTGTAAACAACCAGGACGCGTCCTGGGTTTCAATTAACGACTGTGATCATTGAGTATTTAGAGTGAGTCATTTGTCCCATACCCGCATCGTAAGGCTTGTAAAACGGGTCAGCAAACTCATCACGATTATTAGTTCGTGTCAGGCACGGCGCCGGTGTGCCTGCCATCAGGTATCGACCAGTATCTAATCTGAGGCCAGCTTGGGGTGGGGGTAATTTAAACTCGCAGGGGATGTAGCAGAGGCACCCCGAGACCAACCGCCTCCCAGCATTGCGGCGCAAGCGGCCAACCCTAGGCAGCAACAACGTGTAGCGACGTCTCCAACTAACCCGGTGATTTCTTACGAAGCTGGGGAGCTTCCGGAAGACGAACTTGCAATAGTGGTTGGGGCCCTAACTAGGGCCTCACGAGAATCTAGATCGCAAGAAGAGGAGGAGAGGGGGGAGGAGGAGGAGGAGGAGGAAGACGTTACACATGGCCATGTGTAACTTTCATTTATAAAAGCAAGTTACATGAGCATACAATATGTGTATACATATATATCCATCCCGGTACTTCTGACATGAGCATACAATATGTGTAGTTACGTATCAACGCAAGTAAGAACCCTTATAAGAACCCTTCCATGATTCGGCCTAGGATGTCATGACCTCCCAATTGACAGTGGCAGGCGGCAAGGAATCTTCTGTATTGAGAGGGTCTGTACTAGGTGTTCATTAGGGCATGCCATTAAATGCGCACCCTCACGAAGTCCCCACCACAAAGCCAAAACGCTAATTAACTAGAGAGTGAGAAGTCTCGTCCCCAGTTGAGGGAGACATCTAATTATGATTAAAATGCAGTCAGGATACAAAGCGTGAGGGTACCATGTTTTTCCAATCCATGATGAAATCCATGTAAGATCGCAATGATTCATCATTTCAAAATTACACAACACAGTACTGCAAACATTAATGGCCCATTGGGTGTTGATCATCCATGAACACTTTCCTTCCGCTCAGGTTTGATATGGACCTCCTACTCATACAATTGTCTATCAATATTATTATGGCAGACCTGCCATAACACTAGTCTTATGAATAAATCTGATGCACTGGGCACCACCGAGCTTATTAAGGTAACATAATGGACTCCATACATTTACGGTGACCATCAGAAATCGATCAGTATCTATCCTGAGGTCATGACCAGCTGATCAGCTTGGAGTGCGGGAAATCTAAACTAGCAGAAGAAACGCCTCATTTGCAAGAAGGACACACCGACATTGCTGCCAACACTGCAGCAGAAGCAGCAAACACACCAAAGCACAACTGACCCCTTGACGAGCTGTCATGCAGGGCGAACCCCATGGGAGTACCCCGTGACCGTATGCATGCTATTGGATTGGCTCCCTCCTTATGGACAATTATCCATAAGTGCCATTATCCATAGCCCCAGGCAAGCAAGGATCAACTTGTCTCAATTGCTTTGAAAACACATAGTAACGCCTGCAATAGGGGTCAGCAGACGCATCACCGGTCTTTGCTCATGATCATGTCAAACACGGCGTGCGTATACGTACATACCAGTGTCAGGTGTCAACCAGTGATATATTCTGATGTCAGACCCCATCTGGTCGACCCCATCTTTGAGTTGGGGTAATTCCAACCCGAAGGAGATACACCTCATGTGCAGATGCAAGAAAAACACACCGATCGACATTGCTGCCAACACTACAGGATAACCATCGAACACAGATAATCCCTTCGAAGAATGGTTTGTCGTTGTCGTGTGGTCACTTCAAGATGCTGGCAAAACAAAAAAGGCAGATTAGACTAAGACCAAGATCTTCTAGGACGGACGTGTTTTCCTATGATGCTGCGACACTTCCGTTAGAGCCAACTGCGGAAGTGCTTGCAGCTCTTAGGGCCCTAGGGCCTCATGACCCTCCAGATCAGGAGCTTCTCCAGAGTGTCTTGCTCTCATGAAACTGCTGCGCCGTCCCACATGCTGTACTGGGCGGCACCTTGGACTGCAGCCAGCCGGAACTCCTTTCGGAAGGGTACCCTCCCAAGTATCTCGAGTCAACTGACGTTGCAGTCCTTGGCATCCCAGCTACCAGTCATAGGTAAAGTTGTAAACAGCCCAGGAGGATTCTGCAAAAACGCCGACCGTTATTCTTAAATATTTACCCATTCTTTCGTTCCAACAAATCAACATCAAATGTTCACGCAATCATTCTCTAAACCCTTTTGCCGGCTCAGGCATTGACAAGGTCAACAATAGCAGTGCTTAGGACAGTCTCTAAAATGCAAGGCAAGCCTCGGCCAACAATTCAAGGATAAAGGCCCGTCTAGTCATCCATCATCCGACACTTTCAATCTTCTTCTTATTCTTTTTCTTATTCTTAATCATGTTCTCATTCATTCGAACTAATTCATTCATTCATTTTTTAATCTATTTGTTTAAACTCATCATTGCTAATATTACTAATATTACATTAATAATATTATTAATGTTCTTTTATTTTTATCTTTAAATAACACAGCAAGAGTAATCAATTACAAGTAACAACAACAACAAAAATAATGATAAAACATAATAGGCAATAGGTAAGAGATAATAAACAATGACATTAATGACGATATTAGAAACAATGATGATGATGATGATGATGATGATGATGATGATGATGATGATGATGATGATGATGATGATGATGATGATGATGATGATGATGATGATGATGAGGAGGATGAGCAGGACGCGGATGGTGATAATAGAAATAAGATTTCCATGCCAACAACCAAAGTCACCACCACCATCAACCCTCGTCAAAAAAATAATAGATAGTTAAAAAAATCGAGTAATGCGTAATTGCGTCTAGAGGTGCCGCTTCCCCTGGCAAGCAGCAAAAAAGGATGCGGAGAATATCCGGGACGATGGGAGCGCACCTAGCCCATAATGCAAGGTGATGTCCAGCTTGTGCCGCCCAAAGCGATGTATCCACATGTGCAGGATGGCTAGGGCTCGCTGGGCGCTAGTGGGCAAGCCCTCCTTGTGCATGTCATTCCATGAGCAGTCCCTCGTGTCCTCCTCTCCATCCCAAACGCACACAGGCTTGGGGCCCTTGCTACAGGCCCCGGGCGCGGTACACTTCCTTCGGGGGGCCCGGATCTCCGCCAGTGCCTTGCAGGCCATGTACAGAAATCCAATGGATGGCACCAGGCCAGCCTCCATGGATGGCCCAACTGCGCATACGACCTCACGACCCTTGCTACACAGCTCCCAAAGAAAATTCATCTCATCATTCTCGCCATTTTCGCCCTTAACCATCATGGACATCCTCCCCGTAAACATAGCATCGAAAGCCACCCCAACTTCCGCGATGGGCTCACCCAACAGGAATCGTTGCTCAACTCTCAATCCGCACATGGTCCAGGGGAGCAAGCTTGAAAGCTCTGGCCAGTCCTCGCCCTCTTTGATACGGAACATTTTTATATGGAAGGCCCAAGGATGGGTTGGGTTTACGGGATGCTGTGGAATCGTTAGCCAACGCAGTAGCGTGTTCACTGCCTTGGCCCCAAAGGCAGCGATGGTCTGTCCTTCCAGCCAGCGCTCCTCGGAGGCACACTGCTCCAGGTACACCGCGCGGAACACGCTGGAGGTCGCGGCCATTCTTGCAAGTTCCGGGAGGGCGAGCGCTGGGCTCACCAAGACACGCTTCTGGACCTCGTTAGGGAGGTCGTCCCACTGGACCCTGCTGGGAACCCCCTTGCTTGCGGCGGCCCTCCGCTTTGAACGCCAGCCGGATGTCTTGGACCTCTGCCACCAAAAACATACCCGTCCCCAAATTGAGCATTCTAGACAAGTACAAACTACAAAAGGCCAATGATAACCACAACAACAGACAGTAATTACAATTAATATCAATAACATCCCATCAGAATGCAACAAACATGTTGAAATAAAGCACAACGCCGGAAGCTACCTGCCCATGAGACAAAGGGCGAGCCATTGAGGGTCGTAACAATTCAACACTATGGCTATGAGGTACTTTGCGGACTCAGAATCACGAGCTACTTGTAACATGTCTGTGGCAACAACAGCTTGCTATGATGGCTGCAGGCACATGCTATGCAGTGAGCGCGGTGCCTCCACACATCTCTGGTCGTGGCTGAGGGAGTTGGCGGGAGGAGACAGAGACAGCATTCGGTATCCAAAACTGAAGGACAACTCCAGGGTCCTGAGACCATCTCTGAGGGGAGGTGCCATACAGTGGGGGGTACCTTGGCTGATGCTGCAACTGCAGCTTCAGTATCCTCCGAGGAATTAGCAGGCCCAGTCCCAGAAACCCCTCCAGGCTCCCTGCACAAGTGCCCAACATACTTCATTGGGCTCCCGTACAGCTGCGGCCAGACTGTAAAGACAACATTTACCTTGGACTTCATATGTGTGCATATTAAGATCCCGTACAGTTCTATCTGATTTCATGTATAATTACATGAACGCATACATTATATAATTGGCCGCTCTGCGTCGCAGTCAAGACGAACATTTCACGCGTTACAATCAGTCGCCATCTTCTTCTTCATGAATGGATCTCTTTGCATCAGTCATATAATCTTCCGCTGTTTGCTATAACACAGACAGCTGCTGTTCCAACAAGAAGTAGGACCAACCGGGGGAGGGACGGGGGTGGGCAGGGGAGATGCGAGGGAGGGAGGAAGGGACAAGGAGAAATCTCTTTAGCGGCTGACTGAAGAAGACAAATTGGGGTTCCGAGCCATGAGGGAGGAGTCGCGACCCTAGAGTGATGATATGCGCAAGCGAATCGCGACCAATTCTACCTAAAAGAAGAGGGACGCAATTCACTAAACCATGCATAACTTGAGGAGAACACACAAACTTTTCTTGACACCTCTACGCTTAATATGCGGGTATTGGAACGCTGGAAACAGATCTGGATCTGGATTCTGGCACGCTATCACACCGCCGCCACAGCTTCGCTGTGGTGCAACCGGCGATTTGACAGATCACTTGGCGCTTAACGGAATTATGGTTTTGCAAAATATGATCTTACAGATATGCGCAGGCTAGATTCTGCCAACACTAATAACCACAGGTGACCATCAAACACCACCAAATGGCCACATGTGCTCAAAACTCCTCACCGTTGTTTAATTATCGCTCCTGGGCAGAGATAATCCCCTTCATGTTGCATTGTAATTGTCGTCAAGTTTGACACCCCGCCGCAGCCGGTTGACACGTCCCCGGCCCAAACGCTTCTATCTCTCTTGCGTCATGGTTGACTTAATGTCAGACTATATTATCTCCAGTTTCTTTGATCATGCACTTTCCTGTAGACAGCCTACTGATATTGCCATAGTCAGCATGGATGGAGGACTGCTCTCGTTATCTCTCATCGTCAGCGACACTGATCAGTGGTGTCGGAGACAACAGGGTATTTGGCAGTACAACAAGCCTTACCTGGCACGTAAATCTGGAGTTCATTGTTCGATGTCTGTTGCACAATCCCTCTCTTGAATTCATCACTTACACCGGTCACCCGGATCATGGGCATATTCTTTTGAAGTTTATAGGGCATAACCGGCTCGTACGGCTCTTCGTTAAGGATCTCTCCATCAAGCTGGATTGCCAAATCTGTGTTCCTAGGGCGCATTCACAGTTCGCAGTGTAAAGATGATGTCCAATGGGGTATTTAAAAAAGTATATTAAAGCAATAAAGTTCCATATATAACATTTCTTCAACATAAAGTTTATGGCGAGCTTTGCAAAGCATACGTACTCCTCCAGGGGGGGGGGGGGGGGTTGGGTCAGAGGCCGCGACACCCGGTTGGTGTTGTCTGGTGTTTCACGAAATCGTGTTCACGTGCTGCAACAGCAGCGGAACCTACTATTTAAAAGCTTCCCTGTAGGCCAGTCTGCAAAGAATTTTAATAGATTGGGTTGGCACGGGTTCCAATGGCAAGGTTTTGTAAACTAGAACAACACAGTCGACCGGCATAACGGTGTACATACCAATGTACATGGCACTGACTGAATTGACTTTCGAAACTGAAGTTTGATATATCAAACTTCTATATATATGTATATACATGTACACACGCACATAAGCGCTTCTGTAAGCCCGTATATATAGCTATTGCGTAAATAAGCGCATACAGTATCAAAGATTGGTACAAACCTAAGTGGTACAATTAATTACAACACGACGACAATAGCATTTACTGTAGGTAATATGGAAGTTAACGCTATCGTATATTAACGTTTAAAAGTAGCTCAGCTACGAGCACTATACTAGTAGCTCTAGTGGTAGCAGCCACATTTAGCTATATAGCTAGTTGAGAACTACTAGTAAACCGCTAGTAGTACTACTAGCGGTTTACTTTCTATCTGAAACGCAATTCGAATCTCCAAAGGCTCCTACCTGAATTTCTGGATATTGGCTTTCGTCTGAGTCTTGTAAAAAGAATGCCTTGGGAGTGTGCTGCTTTAAGTTACTTCTTATGAATTACTGTCTAAAGCTTAAGAACTCTTGTTTTGTGAAGTCAAGTTTCCACCGGCAAAAAGTTCTGGAGAGGCGGAAGTGTGTGCAGCGGAACAGTGTGGGTTACGGACTGAAGAGGGGCCATTGAAGGCCAGAAGAATTGCAGATAGCAGGAGTAGGGGCCTAGGAGCATAGGGTTTAGGATTTAGAGTTGCGGTGTATCTGCGCGAAAAAGATGGAACGGTACTGCCCCGAGTTCCAGGTGGCGAAACCCTATATATATATATATGTATAGATATATATATGTATATATATATATAGATATATACATATATATATATATACATATATATATATATACATATATATATATATATATATATATATATATATATATATATATATATATATATATATATATATATATATATATATATATATATATATATATATATATATATATATATATATATATATATATATATATATATATATATATATATATATATGTATAGATATATATATATATATATATATATATATATATATATATATATATATATATATATAAACATAAATTTATATAAATGCCATATATAGGACATTTTTGCCAGACGATGCATCGTATATGTTTAACAGTTTTGGGCAGTTGCTGTAAAGTACGGAATATCCGTTACTAGTTCTGTACTGTACAGTGCTGTGCCTAAAGACCACGTAATATGACCTGACAACACTGAGCCGGATATAGTATTCGCTCCATCTTTTGTATCGGCCCCCATAGAATAGAAAGAGTTGCTGGGTTTAGGTCGTTGACACATTAGATAACTTGAAGCTTAAAGCAATTGGGTTTGAGGCCCGGGTCGTTTTAAACTCCCTATAGTAATGGAGGATTAGTTGACTATAACAACGTTGTTATTGCATTCATGACCTGTAATTTTGCAAACCCAGCCATTTTGCAATCAGCACGATGAGATTATGAACCTGGCAGACGGATCCGGAAGCACAATGCAACCACACTGTTGTGAAAGTGTAAAAAGTTATGGGCATTGGCGTATCCTGCACGAGGCAGACAGGTCGTCAGCATACGACGTTACTCCGGCTGCAGTCCATACGCCTGTCTGCTGAGTATTAAGCACAACTGTTGGACAAGACTAGCATCTGGCAATGCCCAGCATCTTTCACAACCAGTTGGCATTCACACCGGTGGGGCAACCTTAAAAGTTCACTCGACAAACGTGTAATCTAGATCAGACTGTACCTTATGGTCGAAAGCGTCCACAATCTACCGTGTCTTAAGGTACCTTATTTTATCAATGGACCCATATCCTAAGAGAGCACACATGAAGATCACTTAAAGCACAGGGCATTCACTAATAATGTTCAGAACTCAACACTTCCCCTTGCCCGTATGCTTTATGTGTATCTTCTCAAACCTAGTGAATCACGATGACCAACAAACACAGGCTTGGCAAGTGGCTTGGTCATAATGTCAGCCACATTGCGAGCAGATTCCACATAGAGGATATCTACTTGCCCAAGTGCCATAGCTTCCCTAGCATAGTGGAAGCTTACTGCAATATGCTTTGTGAATTTAGAATAAAGGGGGTTCCGTAAATTGGAAATGCATCCTTGGTTGTCACAGAAAATTTTGACCCTCCAAGGTGCAGCCCCTATCTCTTCTAAGAAGCCTCTAAGCCAGTTGGCTTCTTTCACAATATGGCCGGCTGCCATGAACTCGGCTTGCACAGTTGAGGTAGCAACTGAACTCTGCTTCTTGCTTCCCCAAACCACGGCACTACCATAGACAGATAGAACATAGCCAGTGGTGGAGTACCTGTGGTCCAGGTCCCCAGCATAGTCGGCATCAACATAGCCTTCTAGCTCAGGCCCCTTTCCACCCAGAGTAAGAGCTAATTCTCTGGTATCTCTCAAATACTTCAGCACTCGGATGGCCTCATTCCAGTGTGAAGTAGTGGGTGTCATTCTATACCTTGACAACACTCCAAGAGCCTGTGAAATGTCAGGCCGTGTTGTATTGGCAATGTATAGCAACGACCCAATCAACTCGCAATATCGATGACCATGTGGCAGAGAAGTACCTGCCCCATGTGACGTACCATCTGAGGACTCGGGTCTGCTGCTAGTCACGAAGTCCTTGGACATGGGCGTATCAACCACACGCACATCATTACCCACGCCAAACTTCTCCACAAGAGCATCAATCTTGGGAGTACAGCTCATAGAAATAGTACCCTCATCTCTATTTCTAAGAACCTGACATCCCAAAAAATCATGCACCTCTCCTAGATCATGAATGGTACAGGAGAGAGAGGTCATCAATCTCTGAGATCACTCGAGCAACAATGAGGAGGTCATCTACATAGACCAAAATGAATGACAGGTTGCCATCAGGGGCCCTCCTGATGTACACACCTGCATCACTCTTGCAGACACTATACCCCATGACACTCAACTTGTCATTCAGGGTCTGGCGGTCGCCCAGCTGATTGTTGTTGGCTTCCAGGGAGGCAGCAATACTGATGACCCGGTGGCACCATTCTTGCACTGTCTCTCCCTTCACCATGCCTTGTTCAGTCTATCCCACCCATGTGGCAGCGGGACGAAGTTAAGCAGCGGGAGAGCGCGTTTGACTTCATTCAGTGGATGGCAGATCGCTGCACTGGAGGGAAGGACAGGGAAATAATGAGAAGTGGATCAAGACACTCAAACAAGGCATGGTGAAGGGAGAGACAGTGCAAGAATGGTGCCACCGGGTCATCAGTATTGCTGCCTCCCTGGAAGCCAACAACAATCAGCTGGGCGACCGCCAGATCTGCAAGTATATGTACAAGGGGCTACCTGCAGTCTTGCAGAACGATGCCTAGGCGATTACCTCTGCCAAGTCAGACCCCTACAACATGCTGGAGACGATCCTCACTTCCATTGAGAACTTGGAGTACCAGGATCTTCCTTTGGCAGAGTCAGTGCATGTCACAGCATCAGTTGCAGCAGTTGTGGCTGCAGCAGCAGCAGCCGTACCAGCTCAGGGTGGAATCCCTGGGCCTCCTCAAGGCGCTGGAGCTGCACCGGGCGCTGGAGCAGCACCAGGAGTGGGAGCTGGAGCACCTGCTGATAGTTAGGCCCCTTATGGTCCTTCTGCTCACAACGCTGGAGGCAGGGGGCGAGGGCCTGGACGTGGCAGGAGGCCAAAGGAGGAGCTGGCGTGTCACTTCTGTAAGAGGAAGGGACATTTCTGGGGCGAGTGTCTGGATCTGAAGAGGCTGCAAGCCCTGCAAGGCACAATGCAGGCTGCAAGTGCTGGCCCGGCTGCATGGTGGGGCCCTGGAGCTCCTCAGCAACAAACCAGCTGGTGGGATGCTGGCCAATCCAGAGGAGGCCTTCCCGTGTCAACCTCACATATGTCAACCTCATGCATGCTGCTGGATCTGTGTCTACTATCTTCCCATGCCAGCATTTCTTCCCAGGCTGGCATCTCCCACCACCACCTCCTCCAGGTGCTGGTGAGCCTATGTTCGTTTCGTTGAATGTCCTTACCCCTACGTCTCATGGGGCTTGCAGTACCTCGTGGTTGATAGATAGTGGTGCATCGGTGCACCTTGTAAATGATCTGTCGTTATTGCACAACCCAGTCATGCATGCCCAACCCCTCCCTCTTCACTTGGCCACTTCTGACGCCAAAGGAGGGATAGTTGCAACTGGGTCTGTGTGTCTGGTCAATGCCAGACAAGAGGTGTTCTGGTTACATAATGTGCAGTGTGTGCCCACTGCACACACTAATCTGATTTCTGTCACAGGAGCCATTACAGATGGAGCATCATTCCTCACTGATAGTGCAGGTGGGTACACGACCATGAAAGGCCCAGCAGGCTGGTCTGGTCAGATAGCCAGAGAGCGAGGGCTGTTCTTTCTAGAATGGGTATGTCCAGCAAAGAGCCAGCATGCTGCGCAGCCACAGTCCAGTTCTCATGCTGCCACGTACCATGCTAGGAAAGGGCATGTGTGTATAGATAGACTACTGTGGCATGAAAGGTTGGGCCATCCTGGGGTTAAGAACATGACAAGGTTGGACAACGAAGATCTGGTAACTGGGATCCATGTGTCCCTTGCTCCATGCTCAGAGTGTCCCCCCCAGTGTGAGTCATGCATACAAGGGAAGTATTCTCGCCCCCCCTTTCCATTTTCATCTTGACCTGCAGAGAGTGTGTTAGATCGAGTGCACGTGGATACTGTGGGGCCCATCACACCAACTGCCATCACAGGAGAGCGGTTTTGGGTCACTGTGGCAGACGAAAAATCTCATTTGGTAGCCTCCTTGGCAGTGAAATCAAAAGAAGCCATTCCTAAGGCACTCATTGAGCTTTTGAAGTACTGGTAGACATTTCATGAGAAAGTGGTGAAGTGTGTGAGATCTGATAGAGGGACAGAATTTTTGAATCAGCAGTTCAAAGACTTTTGTGCTCAGCATGGCACTAAAATGGAGACCTCAGCTCCATCCACGCCTCAGCAAAATGGACTTGCTGAGCGCATGAATCGAACTCTGAAGGAGCGCACAAGGACCCTGTTGGTGCACGCTGCACCAGACCCTTCCTTGTGGAAGGAGGCACTGGAGTCAGCCACCCTGCTTTACAACGTGGGCCCCACCACAGGCAGGCCTCTGACCCCTACTGAGATGTTCTATGGGGTAAAGCCTGATGTTGCTTCCTTGCGCACTTGGGGCTGTGTAGCACATGTTCACATACCCCCAGGTCAGCGGTCTGTATTTGAACCAAAGACCATTCCAGGCATGTTCACTGGGTATTGCCCACAGTCTAAGGCCTATAGAGTGTACGTAGGCAATGGTGTATGGAAAGAGAGCAGGGATGTTACATTTCTTGAGCATTTGAGAGGTGGTGAGAGAGTGGGTATGTCTAAGGTGCAACCTGGATCCCCTCAATGGCTCTCAGGAGCATCCTCGCATGGCAGGGGAGGCAATTCCAATGTCCCTGGCTCACCAACAGCCATTCCCGTGAATTTTTGGGAAGCAGAGGATGACCCAGTGGTGGAGCGCGAGCCCACTGGATCTCCTGCTACCACTGCCAGCTCTCCAGAGGACCACAGCAGGTTGAGAAGCTCAGTCGGACCTGTGGCTGGAGCTCCCAGCAGCCATGATGGCTCTCCTGCCACCTCAAGAACCTCACAGCAGTCATGGTCAGTGCTGGGACATCTTCAAAATTTAGCTCGGGGGGGTGCTGAAGCGCAATCGCAATTGGACAAACTGCAGAAGATGCAGGAGGGGGTCAGGGTCCAGGGGAAGTCTCCACATAAACTTCCCCCAGGAACCACCCTCACAAGGGATCAGCGCTATGAACAGCGCCAGGCTAGGAGGGACTCAGTAGGGGTCCCCATGCATGATCCTGGCTCAGGCCAGGTACTTGTGAGTGAGCCACCCTTGGTAGGTCTCCCTGATTTGCAGAGGCAGGTTGAGACAGGGGAGGCCATGCTTGGAGAAGATGGTAGCGAGGAGAGTAGTGGGCCAGAAGTGCCAGCAGCAGGGGAAGCATGCAGCCAAGTTGAGCTGAGAGCCAATCATACTTATGGGGTGCAGTCTGACACAAGAGGCGCAGCTCAGGAAAGTCAGAGTAGTGTACCCAGGTGTGAGTCCAGGAGAGAGAGAGAGAGCTGCTGCTTCCATCTGCATTGAGAAAGGTGAGAGATTGTAACGGTGGAGCGCATGAGTCTGGCAGTCCGAGAGAGAGAGAGAGAGTTGGAAAGGGATCTGGCAGTTCTGACTGTACTGCCGGGTCTCAGCATAAGGTACAAAATGTACCTTATTTTGGGAACCAGGATCAGAGGGATATAAAAGACAACAGTCCCAGGAGTGCTGACAGTACTGCAGAGTCCCAGCATAAGGTACAGAATGTACCTTATGTTAAACTGGGAAAGGTTCATGTGCCATCTAACCTGAGGGAAGCGCAACGCTCCCCTCAGTGGGATTTTGGCAACAAGCAATGAGGGAAGAGATGGATTCCCTTGATACCCATGAGGTTCTAGAATATGTGGACAGGCCACATGGACAGAAAGTATTCCTGTCCA
>KV908523.1:230394-309583 GCA_002005505.1 Botryococcus braunii
TCACCGGGACGATCAATGGCCTAACTCGGCAAGTCAGTGGTGTCACAAAAAGTACTATATTACTGCAAGTGATGTGTTTCAGAAACAATCCAAATAACAGGTCAAACAATCAACATCCCTATTTCGCCAGGGGCCGCGGACAGACACGGAGTTGGGGCGCTATGCTTTACACGCAACTTTCCGAATTATACTGTTGCTTGTGGGCCGGAGGCTGAGCCCCTAATATACACTCCCCTCTAGTAATACGTACAGCTTCCCAAGCCGTATTAACACATGCCCTCACATGATCAAGGGCGGCTAAAACACTGCCAACACATCGATCAGCGGACGGCTAAAAGTCAAAGTTCCTCGTGCCGAGCTGCATGGCACCTACCGAGTACCAAAGTCTCCGCGAACATTCAATTCCAACCGTTGCTTCGAATGAAAGCACCGGAATACACAATTTTGCCCTTAGGACCTAAATCAGGGACAAATACCCCAGTCCAGGTACAAAAGGGTAAAGACAGGCGCCATTTTTCCACGACTTTATGAAACGTCAAATAAGAGCCATAATAAAAGCTGTACAAGTCCGATTGAGGGTTGTTTACTTATCACCTTTGTGGCTACGCCAAATACACACATTGTCAGTTTAAATCAATCGGATGGCCACCAATGTACACGGTCACACTCCAGTTCACGACAGGGCCACGCAAGGGGGCCACGCAAGGGGGCCACGCAAGGGGGCACACATCTAAGTGATTGCGTGTGAGTTGTACCTTTATTTACTCTCGGCTGCTCCGGAGGAGTCTGCACAAATGGTGCTGCAGATGGGGTCTGGCCATAAGCATTTACCAGTGGTACTGGTCCAAGACCCTTTACTGCAGGTACCTTGACTTTTCTGACGTATTTCCGCTTGGTAGTCTTTGCTGGACCTGCAACGTTAGGCTTCCGCGGTGATGTCCGGCTCTTGGCAGCCGGCTTCGTCTTACGGATCACCTTACGAGGACCAGTGGTCCTTGCTGCGTAGGCACGGTTAGTGGCTGCTTGCTTTAAACTTACATCCACTCCACGCAAACATACTTTCAGTCAAAGGCATAGAGCCTGCAGGTAACCTCGGGTACTGCTCCCCTACTGGCGTGGGAGGTACTGATAGAGCATCACTGGCAGGAACAATAGCAAGATCCAGAGTGGGGACAGTCACCTTTCTCTAACTGGTGTTCCCACTCTGAGGTCTATCTATGGTAGTGCCGTGGTTTGGGGAAGCAAGAAGCAGAGTTCAGTTGCTACCTCAACTGTGCAGGCCGAGTTCATGGCAGCCGGCCATATTGTGAAAAAAGCCAACTGGCTTAGAGGCTTCTTAGAAGAGATAGGGGCTGCACCTTGGAGGGTCAAAATTTTCTGTGACAACCAAGGATGCATTTCCAATTTACGGAACCCCCTTTATTCTAAATTCACAAAGCATATTGCAATAAGCTTTCACTATGCTAGGGAAGCTATGGCACTTGGGCAAGTAGATATCCTCTATGTGGAATCTGCTCGCAATGTGGCTGACATTATGACCAAGCCACTTGCCAAGCCTGTGTTTGTTGGTCATCGTGATTCACTAGGTTTGAGAAGATACACATAAAGCATACGGGCAAGGGGAAGTGTTGAGTTCTGAACATTATTAGTGAATGCCCTGTGCTTTAAGTGATCTTCATGTGTGCTCTCTTAGGATATGGGTCCATTGATAAAATAAGGTACCTTAAGACACGGTAGATTGTGGACGCTTTCGACCATAAGGTACAGTCTGATCTAGATTACACGTTTGTCGAGTGAACTTTTAAGGTTGCCCCACCGGTGATAATGCCAACTGGTTGTGAAAGATGCTGGGCATTGCCAGATGCTAGTCTTGTCCAACAGTTGTGCTTAATACTCAGCAGACAGGCGTATGGACTGCAGCCGGAGTAACGTCGTATGCTGACGACCTGTCTGCCTCGTGCAGGATACGCCAATGCCCATAACCTTTTACACTTTCACAACAGTGTGGTTGCATTGTGCTTCCGGATCCGTCTGCCAGGTTCATAATCTCATCGTGCTGATTGCAAAATGGCTGGGTTTGCAAAATTACAGGTCATGAATGCAATAACAACGTTGTTATAGTCAACTAATCCTCCATTACTATAGGGAGTTTAAAACGACCCGGGCCTCAAACCCAATTGGTTTAAGCTTCAAGTTATCTAATGTGTCAACGACCTAAACCCAGTAACTCTTTCTATTCTATGGGGGCCGATACAAAAGATGGAGCGAATACTATATCCGGCTCAGTGTTGTCAGGTCATATTACGTGGTCTTTAGGCACAGCACTGTACAGTACAGAACTAGTAACGGATATTCCGTACTTTACAGCAACTGCCCAAAACTGTTAAACATATACGATGCATCGTCTGACAAAAATGTCCTATATATGGCATTTATATAAATTTATGTATATATATATATAGGGTTTCGCCACCTGGAACTCGGGGCAGTACCGTTCCATCTTTTTCGCGCAGATACACCGCAACTCTAAATCCTAAACCCTATGCTCCTAGGCCCCTACTCCTGCTATCTGCAATTCTTCTGGCCTTCAATGGCCCCTCTTCAGTCCGTAACCCACACTGTTCCGCTGCACACACTTCCGCCTCTCCAGAACTTTTTGCCGGTGGAAACTTGACTTCACAAAACAAGAGTTCTTAAGCTTTAGACAGTAATTCATAAGAAGTAACTTAAAGCAGCACACTCCCAAGGCATTCTTTTTACAAGATTCAGACGAAAGCCAATATCCAGAAATTCAGGTAGGAGCCTTTGGAGATTCGAATTGCGTTTCAGATAGAAAGTAAACCGCTAGTAGTACTACTAGCGGTTTACTAGTAGTTCTCAACTAGCTATATAGCTAAATGTGGCTGCTACCACTAGAGCTACTAGTATAGTGCTCGTAGCTGAGCTACTTTTTAACGTTAATATACGATAGCGTTAACTTCCATATTACCTGCAGTAAATGCTATTGTCGTCGTGTTATAATTAATTGTACCGCTTAGGCTTGTACCAATCTTTGATACTGTATGCGCTTATTTACGCAATAGCTATATATACGGGCTTACAGAAGCGCTTATGTGCGTGTGTACATGTATATACATATATATAGAAGTTTGATATATCAAACTTCAGTTTCGAAAGTCAATTCAGTCAGTGCCATGTACATTGGTATGTACACCGTTATGCCGGTCGACTGTGTTGTTCTAGTTTACAAAACCTTGCCATTGGAACCCGTGCCAACCCAATCTATTAAAATTCTTTGCAGACTGGCCTACAGGGAAGCTTTTAAATAGTAGGTTCCGCTGCTGTTGCAGCACGTGAACACGATTTCGTGAAACACCAGACAACACCAACCGGGTGTCGCGGCCTCTGACCCAACCCCCCCCCCCCCATGGAGGAGTACGTATGCTTTGCAAAGCTCGCCATAAACTTTATGTTGAAGAAATGTTATATATGGAACTTTATTGCTTTAATATACTTTTTTAAATACCCCATTGGACATCATCTTTACACTGCGAACTGTGAATGCGCCCTAGGAACACAGATTTGGCAATCCAGCTTGATGGAGAGATCCTTAATGAAGAGCCGTACGAGCCGGTTATGCCCTATAAACTTCAAAAGAATATGCCCATGATCCGGGTGACCGGTGTAAGTGATGAATTCAAGAGAGGGATTGTGCAACAGACATCGAACAATGAACTCCAGATTTACGTTCCAAGTAAGGCTTGCCTCATAACGTTGTAACTCTAGATCTAGAGCCATGTCGAATTCATCAATAACATCAATAACTCAATACTGTTGCCTTGTCACCATCTCTTTGAAGAATGTTGAGATCAACGCCTTCAGATCCCATGCGGAGCTTATAAGGTAAGTACCACTTGTTAGAACTCCCAGCATGGTTCCATTCTGCACGTTGTGGAAAATCTTGCAGCGCGTCACGAAACTGAAAATTTGCTGGCAGATTGATATATATCTGATTTCTTTTGTGTACATCCTGGCTTGAATGAAGCAGAGAAGTTTTTAGGTGGTCGTGACGATTGCGCTCAACCCTGAATGTAGACGAATTTTTGTCAGACTAAAATTTGATCCATGCTCACCATGTCTCGTATAATACGGTATTTGCAATTCAGTTATTTTGCAACACAGTTACGATCATCGATCGTATGCATTGGCAACGTACTGTGATTTACAAATTCACTGAAGTATCTGCACTGGCCATGCAGAACTCTCGGAAGATGAAAATAAGTGCTACATTTGGCTCGACAAAAGATCTAATCGCATCGCGCGACTCCAACACGGGGAACGGTGGTCTGCAAAGAGAGTATCAGGGAAAACTATCCCAGGCGTTTTCAGAATTAAAAAAACTACAAAACGCAGAAAGGGGGGCAGAAAAATCAGTAAATCATCAAAAAAGAAGAAAACAGGGAACAACGGTACGTACCTCCGGATCCGTGTCAGCACTTGGAAACATACATAAGTTCAAGCTCAGATGTTGAAGCATTTGTATAGAAAGGCTATCTTTGAGACAGCCTCACATTAAATATATACATCTTATACATCTTATATAAATCATACTACTTTTACTGAAGTAATCCGAAAATCATGTATACGGTGATGCAGTAGAACGCACGCGTGTGTGGACATATAGCATGGTATATACCTGCAGTAGAATTTACATAGCCAAGAAATGGTGCAATTGTGTGACAGGTTTAAAGTTACGGCTCTTTAATGGAATGGTTTTATTAAAAGGGCACGAAGCTACAAGCTTTTCGTGCTACCTTTGATTTCAAAGGTATCATGATGAAGAAAATATTAATTATGCTTCATTTATAAATGCTTAATTAAGGAAGCGATCACACAATAATATTTACGTGTATGGTAATGAAGTCGAACGCACGTCTGCTTGGGCATACCTGCAGCACTAGTGCTTCTTATATAGCTAAAAAATATGCAGTCGTACCACGTATACATACGTATGATCGCACTTCATTATACTTCTATAATACATACTGCTCTGTGAATAAATCGCCTTATTTACAAAATCATGATAATCGTCCAACTACGAAGTTGCAAGACTAACAGACCATTGTCTCTAAGGCTTTTACAAAAGAACAAGGCCTTAGTTTAACTTTGAGCGCACGTAGTGGACCAATTGGTCAGCAGGGTTGCATTGAAACTGTATACATACGTATTGAGTGGATGGATATCAGAAGTATGTCGGCTTGACATCGTTAACATCAAGCCATTCCTTATCTCATGTACATGCAAACATGATGATGGTGAGTACTCCCCATCATCATCATCAATGTATGGTAGGTAGACACTAGTGTCTACCTACCATACATTCGGCGGAGTACATGAGCTTCCCAATGACAGAAACGTAAATGCGTTCTTGAAATGTCATACTGCAAGGCTTTAATTCAGAGTTATGTTTGGATACCCCTAGATCCCCTGCAGTTTCTCCATGTTAAGTTCCTAACACATTTTCTGGTGTACGTACACCAGAGGACGTGAACATTTGCATTGTTCCGATATTGATTGCAACATGAAACAAAGCTTTAGGAAACAAAGCTTAAGCGGTTTGTATCGTACCTGATGATGATCTTCTTCGAAGGGGAATTCCTGGTTTGCAAGAACTTTCTGCGTCTGACGATCCCTGAAATGGCTTGTCTGGCAACTTTAACCTTGTAAACAACCAGAACGCGTCCTGGGTTTCAATTAACGACTGTGATCATTGAGTATTAAGAGTTAGTCATTTGTCCCATACCCGCATCGTAAGGCTTATAAAACGGGTCAGCAAACTCATCACGATTATTAGTTCGTGTCAGGCACGGCGCCGGTGTGCCTGCCATCAGGTATCGACCAGTATCTAATCTGAGGCCAGCTTGGGGTGGGGGTAATTTAAACTCGCAGGGGATGTAGCAGAGGCACCCCGAGACCAACCGCCTCCCAGCATTGCGGCGCAAGCGGCCAACCCTAGGCAGCAACAACGTGTAGCGACGTCTCCAACTAACCCGGTGATTTCTTACGAAGCTGGGGAGCTTCCGGAAGACGAACTTGCAATAATGTTTGGGGCCCTAACTAGGGCCTCACAAGAATCTAGATCGCAAGAAGAGGAGGAGAGGGGGGAGGAGGAGGAGGAGGAGGAGGAGGAAGACGTTACACATGGCCATGTGTAACTTTCATTTATAAAAGCAAGTTACATGAGCATACAATATGTGTATACATATATGTCCATCCCGGTACTTCTGACATGAGCATACAATATGTGTAGTTACGTAACAACGCAAGTAAGAACCCTTATAAGAACCCTTCCATGATTCGGCCTAGGATGCCATGACCTCCCAATTGACAGTGGCAGGCGGCAAGGAATCTTCTGTATTGAGACGGTCTGTAGTAGGTGTTCATTAGGGCATGCCATTAAATGCGCACCCTCACGAAGTCCCCACCACAAAGCCAAAACGTTAATTAACTAGAGAGTGAGAAGTCTCGTCCCCAGTTGAGGGAGACATCTAAATATGATTAAAATGCAGTCAGGATACAAATCGTGAGGGTAACATGTTTTTCCGATCCATGATGAAATCCATGTAAGATCGCAATGATCCATCATTTCAAAATTACACAACACAGTACTGCAAACATTTATGGCCATTGGGTGTTGATCATCCATGCACACTTTCCTTCCGCTCAGGATTGATATGGACCTCCTAATGATACAATTGTCTATCAATACTGTTATGGCAGACCTGCCATAACACTAGTCTTATGAATAAATCTGATGCACTCGGCACCACCGAGCTTGTTAAGGTAACATAATGGACTCCATACATTTACGGTGATCATCAGGGATCGATCAGTATCTATCCTGAGGTCATGACCAGCTGATCAGCTTGGAGTGCGGGAAATCTTAACTCGCAGAAGAAACGCCTCATTTGCAAGAAGGACACACGACATTGCTGCCAACACTGCAGCAGAAGCAGCAAGCACAACTGACCCCCTTGACGAGCTGTCATGCACGGAGTACCCGTGGAAGTACCCCGTGGCCGTATGCATGCTTTTGGTTTGGCACCCTTCTTATGGACAATTGTGCCATTATCCATAGCCCCAGGCAAGCAAGGATCATAAACTTGTCTCAATTGCTTTAAACCCACATAGTAACGCTTGAAAAACAGGTCAGCAGACGCATCACCGGCCTTTGCTCATGATCATGTCAAACACGGCGTGCGTATACGTATATACCAGTGTCAGGTGTCAACCAGTAATCTATTCTGACGTCAGAGCCCATCGGGTCGACCCATCTAGAGTGGGGTCATTCCAACCCGCAGGAAATACACCTCAAATGCAGATGCAAGAAAAACACACCGAGCGACATTGCTGCCAACACTACAGCACAAGCATCAAGCACAACTAACCCCATGTGAGAATGGTTTGTCGTTGTCGTGTGGTCACTTCAAGATGCTGGCAAAACAAAAAAGGCAGATTAGACTAAGACCAAGATCTTCTAAGACGAACATGTTTTCCTATAAGGCTGGCGCACTTCCGTTAGAGCCAACTGCGGAAGTGCTTGCAGCTCTTAGGGCCCTAGGGCCTCATGACTCTCCAAATCAGGAGCTTCTCCAGAGTTTCTTGCTCTATTGAAACTGCTGCGCCGTCCAACATGCTGTACTGGGCGCCACCTTGGACTGCAGCCAGCCGGAACTCCTTTCGGAAGGGTACCCTCACATGTATCTCGAGTCAACTGACCTTGCAGTCCTTGGCATCCCAGCCATCAGTCATAGATAAAGTTGTGTACAGCCCAAGAGGATTCTGCAAAAACGCCGACCGTTATCTTAAATATTTATCCATTCTTTCGTTCCTTCAAATCAACAGCAAATGTTCACACAATCATTCTCTAAACCCTTTGCCGGCTCAGATATTGATAAGGTCACCAATAGCAGTGCTTGGGACAATCTCTAAAACGCAATACAAGCCTCGGCAAGGCCCGTCTAGTCATCCATCATCCGACACTTTTATTCTTAATATTAATCTTATCCTTATTCTTATTCTTAGTCTTAGTCTTAGTGTTAGCCTTAATTCTTAATCATGTTCTTATGTTCTTATCCATTCGAACTCATTCATTCATTTTTTATCTATTTGAATTCATTTAACCTTATCACTGTAATATTACAAATTGTACATTACTAATAATGTTACTGTCACTTTAATTTTCCCCTTAAATAACATAGTAATAGTAATTAATTATAAGTATCCCACAACCAACAACCAACAACAACAACAATACATATAATAGATAATAGATATAAACAATGTTATTAATGACGATATTAGAAACAAAGATGATGATGATGATGATGATGATGATGATGATGATGATGATGATGATGATGATGATGATGATGATGATGATGATGATGACGACGATGACGATGACGACGATGATGATGATGAGGATGAGCAAGACGCGGATGGTGATAATAGTAATAACAATTCCATGCCATCAACCAAAGTCACCACCAGCATCAACCCTCGTCGAAAAAAAAATTGAGTAATGCGTCATTGCATCTAAAGGTGCCGCGCCCCATGGCAAGCAGCAAAAAAGGATGCGGAGAAGAGCCGGGACGATGGGAGCGCACCTAGCCCATAGTGCAAGGTGATGTACAGCGGGTGCCGCCCAAAGCGATGTATCCACATGTGCATGATGGCTAGGGCTCGCTGGGCGCTGTGGGCAAGCCCTCCTTGTGCATGTCATTGAATGAGCAGTCCATCGTGTCCTCCTCTCCATCCCAAACGCGCACAGGCTTGGGGCCCTTGCTGCAGGCCCCGGCCGGGGTACACTTCCTTCGGGGGGCCCGGATCTCCGCCAGTGCCTTGCAGGCCATGTACGGAAATCCAATGGATGGCACCAGGCCAGCCTCCATGAATGGCTCGACTGCGCATACGACCTCACGACCCTTGCTACACAGATCGCAAAGAAGATTCGTCTCGCCATTTTCGCCCTGAACCCACAGGGCCATCCTTCCCGTAAACATAGCCTCGAAAGCCACCCCAACTTCCGCGATGGGCTCACCCAACAGGAATCGTTGCTCGACTCTCAATCCGCACATGGTCCAGGGGAGCAAGCTTGAAAGCTCTGGCCAGTCCTCGCCCTCTTTGATATGGAACATTTTTATATTGAAGGCCCAAGGGTGGGTCGGGTTTACGGGATGCTGTGGAAACGTTAGCAACGCAGTAGCGTGTTCACTGCCTTGGCCCCAAAGGCAGCGATGGTCTGTCCTTCCAGCCAGCGCTCCTCGGAGGCACACTGCTCCAGGTACACCGCGTGGAACACGCTGGAGGTCGCGGCCATTCTTGCAAGTTCCGGGAGGGCGAGCGCTGGGCTCACCAAGACACCTTCTGGACCTCGTTAGGGAGGTCGTCCCATTGGACCCTGGTGGGAACCCCCTTGCTTGCGGCGGCCCTCCGCTTTGAACGCCAGCCGGATGTCTTGGACCTCTGCCACCAAAAACATACCAGTCCCCAAATTGAGCATTCTAGACAAGTACAAACTACAAAAGGCCAATGACAACCACAACAACAGACGACCCCCCTTATCAAGGGCATCTGACGGGCGTAGCACTTCTGCCGCAATCCTCATATCTGAAACACCACAGCCTGCCCCATCCTCGATATCAATAAATATAGCCACCAAAAATGTGCTGAAAGTGTGCATCAAGACATCACTGGACCAGGTACCATAAACGAATGCCCCATGGCGCATTGCCGACCTAGATCTAGTAACAACAATCAATATCAATAACATGCCATCAGAACGCAACATGTTGGGAAAATGCACAACGCCAGAAGCTACCTGCCCTTGAGACAAAGGGCATGCCATTGAGGGTCGTAACATTTCAGCATAAAGGCTGTGAGGTACTTTGCGGACTCAGGATACGAGCTACTTGTAACATGTCTGTGGCAACAACAGCTTTCTATGATGGCTGCAGGCACATGCTATGCTGTGAGCGAGGTGCCTCCACACATCTCTGGTCGTGGCTGAGAGAGTTGGCGGGAGGAGACAGAGACAGCATTCGGTATCCAAAACTGAAGGACAACTCCAGGGTTCTGAGACCATCTGTGAGGGAAGGTGCCATACAGTGAGGATACCTTGGCTGATGCTGCAACTGCAGCTTCAGTATCCTCCGAGGAAATAGCAGGCCCAGTCCCAGACACCCCTCCACGCTCCTGCACAAGTGCCCAACATACTTCATTGGGCTCCCGTACAGCTGCGGCCAGACTGTAAAGTCAACCATTACCTTGTACTTCATATGTGTGCATATTAAGGTCCCCGACAGTTCTATCTGATTTTCATGCTTAATTACATGAACGCATACATTCTATAATTGGCCGCTCTGCGTCGCAGTCAAGACGAACATTTCACGCATTACAATCAGTCGCCATCTTCTTCTTCATGAACGGATCTCTTTGCCACAGTTATATAATCTTCTGCTGATTGCTATAACACAGACAGCTGCTGTTCCAATCAGAAGTAGGACCAATGGGGGGAGGGACGGGGGTGGGCACGGGAGATGCGAGGGAGGGAGGAAGGGGCAAGGAGAAATCTCTTTAAGTGACTGACTGAAGAAGAGAAATTGGGGTTCCGAGCCCTGAGGGTGGAGTCCCGACCCGAGAGTGATGATATGCGCAAGCGAATCGGGACGAATTCTACCTAAAACGAAGAGGGACGCAATTCACTAAAATAATGCATAACTTGAGGGGAACACAAAATATGCGGGTATTGGAACGCTGGAAACAGATCTGGATCTGGATTCTGGCACGCTATCACACGGCCGCCACAGCTTCCCTGTGGTGCAACCGGCCATTCGACAGATCTCTTAGCACTTAATGGAATTATGGTTTTGCAAAATGTGACCTTACATATATGCGCAGGCTAGATCTGCCAACACTAATTACCACAGGTGATCATCATACACCGCCAAATGGCCACATGTGGTCAAAACCCCTCACCGTTGTTTAATTATCGCTTTTGGGCACGATAATCCCCTTCATCTTGCATTGCTTGTGTCGTCAAGTTGGACACCCCGCCGCAGCCGGTTGACACGTCCCCGGCCCAAACGCTTCTATCTCTCTTGCGCATGTTTGACTTAATGTCAGAGTATATTGTCTCCAGCTTGTTTGATCATGCACTTTCCTGTGGACATCCTACTGATATTGCCATAGTCAGCATGGATGGAGGACTGCTCTCGTTATCTCTCGTGGTCAGCGACACTGATCAGTGGTGTCGGAGACAACAGGTTATTTGGCAGTACGGTTCACTTGTACTAACTGGGTTTTCCGACCCTGCAGTGCGTGGACTTGATAGCGGCATATGCAGCGGTTCCCCCCTTTACATCAGTACCATTGTCCGCCCTTCGACGCTTAGGGTACCCCCATGAGGTTGATTGTCAGCGCCCCCATCCTGTTGACATGGATACAGTTTAGCCCCCGTTAGGCAGGCCAATACCCTCGATGTGCCTTCCCTCCATGTTCCCCGCGGTTAGCCCCTACGGATCCCCAGCTATGTACTTATGTGCGGTGGTTTGCGCGCCCTACTAAGGCTCAGCGCTCCCGCCTTTTTTATCTATCTCTTGGTGTTTCCAAGGTTCGGCTCTTTTTCAGGTTTCGTCTTGGTGTTCATGGCCTTCCCATTGATATGGGCCGCCGGCAGCGGCTTCCGCGTCTTGATCGCATGTGTGATATGTGTGGTTCCGCTGTGGGTGATGAACACCACTTTGTTTTTGACTGTCCCGCTCTTACCCCGGTGCGGGACAGTTACCCTCAGTTGTTGTGCTAGTCCCTCACGGTCTCTTCGGCAGTTCATTTGGCAAGCTGACTTGCGTGCGGTTGTATCTTTCACCTCGGATGCCTTCCAGGCTCGTGTAGACTTACGCCGGATGCGGTGACGTCTGTGGCTGTCCCTTTCCCCCTTTTTCCCCCCTTTCCCCGTTATGCTTACGCCGTTGCGTGTCTAGTCTTTGTATGGCTACCTCGTGTGGCCCGCTTTTCTTTATTTCGGCTAGCGTGTGTGTTGTGGACATCTTATCATGCCCTCGTGGCTGGACAGATGTAACTCCTTCCTTTCTTCTTCGTTACAAGAGTGGAGTGAAAAAAACCAGCCCAATGTTCAGGGACCCAAACCCCAATGTTTCAAGCCATGAGTCACACCCGGCGAGCGGCCAGCTGGCGACCCACAGCCGCCGCAATGATGAAACTGACCCAACGAATGACAAAATATCCCTCCACACCTTCTTGAGCAATGATGGCTTGGTTCAAAAGCCCCTGGAGCCTCTGCAACAAGGCCAGCGCATCAGCATGCAACCCTCCAAATGTTTCAAAAGCAAAGGCTTGGAAAGCCACAGGCGGCTGCTGACGCGACAACAAGACAGCATAGCGGGTCTGCTTGTCTTGGGCAGCGCGCGCGGCGGCCCCACCCGGCACGAAGTGCAGCAAGTTGGCAACTGTGAGTGGGGAAGAGCCAACGATGTCGATATAAAGGTCACGCCCCTCCTCCCACGCATGGAGGCGGAGGTCTGCGCGACGGCGCTCCTGGCCAGAGACAAGGGTGGGAAAGGCGGGTTCCCGGGTGACACGCTGACGAGCTCAGGTAAGGACAGCGTCCAGGCCGTTACGAACGGAGTAATGTCGGCCGACAATGGCAACATCCCCCCCTGAGGTGCAGTGGACCGCGTGGTCGCCCCAGACATCCAACTCCCTCAAGCAGCACGGGCATTGGGAGCCAGGCTGGAAAATGGGGATCAAGAGCTGGTATTGAAGGCGGCAGCGGAACGACTCAGGGGGCATGGTCTGCTGCAAATGGGGAACTGGGAGAGCCAGCAGCCAATCAGACGCTCCCGGCTGTGTAAGAGATTGGAGCACAGCACGGTCGCGATCCGAGCGAGCAGGGTCATCAAGAACCTCCCGGTATGCACGTTGAGACAAGGGTGTGACAGCCGGGCCTGCACTTTGCTGCGGACAAAATCCGGATCCTCGAAGAGCGCCGCATCGAAATCAGGAACAAGGACGCAGTAGTCAGCCTTGGCAGCTAGGGCAGCGGGGACAAGAGGTGCAGTGGATGTTTCCAGACGGTGGTCCTGAACGGGGGCGGTCTGCGTGACGGAGGCGAGATAGGCACAAGGCAGAAAGGAAGTGGCCTTAGTGACCCCTAGACCCCCCTGGGCAATAGGCAAGCCAGCCAAGGTCTGCTGCAAAGGGCCAAAACCACCACCTCCAGCTGTGAAAACGGATTGGAGGATCTGGGTTTGGAGCATATCAAAAGTCACCAAAGCTTGCTCAGCTGCAGCTGGCGGCATGGTCCGAGCTGTGAAAACCACCTTGCAGGGCCCAAGGCAACTGCGAAGCAAACCCTTCCTTCTCGAAAGGTACGGGGTTTACATTGTGGCCACGTCTAGGGCCTACAGTCAAGCACCACGACTCCCAACCAAACTTCGACACACAGGTTCGATTCCACGACGTCGACAGTAAACCTGACAGTAATCCTCTGATGGAATTATCGCACCCTTGCTGGCCACAGGAAAACATGGCATAATCCATGGCGGGGACAACCGATGTCAGGCTGGACTCACCCATACTGCACATACGATCCCGGGGGAAGCCCTTGTACGAAATACTAACACAGTACTCAATATGCAAACACTTAAGCGTGTTTTTATATCTTAGGTTCAGGGTTTATGGTTCATATCTTAGTGTTTAGGGAAACCCTACCCTGCTCCTCGCTCATGTATCTTATGAGATACAATGCCCTAACTAATTATCTAGGGCAATGTATGTAGATACAATAAGTGGATAACTCGACCCCCAACATGTACCTCTGCATAGAGCCCCAGACTTCATCTCCCTCTGAAGCCTGTCTAGATACTTTCGTAATTACGCAAGTAAGAACCCTTATCAGAACCCTTCCATGACTCGGCCTAGGATGTCATTACCTCCCAATTGACACTGGCAGGCAACAAGGGATCTCCTGTATTGAGAGGGTCTGTACTATGTGTTCATTAGGGCATGCCATTAAATGCGTACCCTCACGAAGTCCCCACCATAAAGCCAAAGCTCTATTGAAATAGAGAGTGAAAAGCCTCGTACCCAGCTGAGGGACACTTCTAAAAAAGGTTAATATTCAGTCAGGATACAAAGCGTGAACCCTGTGAAGCCTGTCATGCACGGAGAACCCCATGGGAGTACCCGTGGCCATATGCATGCTTGTAGTGATCCAGAAATTACATTGTCCTTGTTTTTGCAAACAAGGGAAGGTTGCACCATATGTGTACGGCACTAAACCTTAGCTGTACAATTGTGTACTTTATAATGTCTATAACATAAATGGCTTATAAACCAAACACTTGGACCGCGAGCAATATACTTAACTTAGGTTCTGATACAAGTGTATCTTGCTCACCATCTCCAAATTGTCATAAGTGCTGAGGGCATCAAAAGCTCCTCTAAGCAAAACAGACCAGTTCAAAGCTGATACAGTAAGTCCTTAACACTCGTCTCAATGTTGCTGAGATACATTGCTCAGAAGTGCATAAAAACCATTATTCAATAATGCTCGAATTGTTCAATATTGCTGCACATGTAATGCTCCATTACTCCAAGTCAGAATTGCGAATTACTTTGCTGTTGCAACAAATCAAATGATACCATTTTTCATCATTATCAAATGATACCATTTTTCATCATCATTACTGCTGTACTTCTTCCCATTCAAATTCATAGTCTGAGTCCATGACTTCCATCTTGATCTGAAGACTCTGCATGTCTGATGCTATTTTCGCTGCCTTCCTTTCTCTCCTCTCAGCACGAGTTCTGCTTCTCTTTTTCTTCTTAGGCTGCTGTCGCTGCTGCACATCCTGCAGCTGTTCTCGTGGCTGCACAACTGCTGGCTGCACAACTTGTTTCTCTTTCTCATCACTGCTCTCATGATCCAGTAATGCTCTTCCCTGGACCATCCCCTTTCTGTAATACTGTCTCAAGCCATCTCACTCTCGCGCCTTCGCTATCAAGCATAATTTCTTCAACTACAAATACACACGTCCCAGTATATAAACCCGTTAGGCTGGTAGGCCAGACGGACTTGATATGCCTGAGACTTCACGTGATCACCGTGACTGACGTTACTCACGTGAACGATCACTAAACACATATCATGATTTAATTCACGACATATATGTAGTGATCCAGAAAGGGTCTGATCCCACCTCCAAGTCCCCATGCCCAGTGACCTGCAGAGGATTAACCAACTGCCTCTCAAATATCTGGTGCATTTTGGCAACTTTGGAAACAAACTTCTCCAAGTCAGATGCTGTCTTCTGTAAAGTGTGTGTCACCAATGGTTCATTGAAAAAGTCCTTCATAATCTCTCTATCAGTCTTGCCAGGAAACTTGGATATAATGTCATGTAAATACAAGGCTCTCTTAACCAAGTCACATTGTGTAACGGTATTAGCCAGAGACTTCTTGGTACTGTCTGGTTCAGTCATAATGAAAATATAAAAGAACCGTGCGACCTCCGACGAAGCGTCCGACGGACAAACCGAGGTCGACTACGGTCAGCTAAGCCAAACCGTACGATACATTGACACAAAGGGGAGTTGCTGTAGTGACCCCAAGGTTCTCTCATTCTCTCACCCTCCCAGCTCCACCCAGATCACGAACCCCGGAAGCTCCGAATATTCTGAAGATCCTTCTGGAAGCTGGCGCAAGTGCCAAAAAGATAAAATCATAAAGGTGGCGCAAGTGCCAATATATGGAAATGGCGCAAGTGCCTTAGCATTACTGCAAGAAAAGCGGGAAGCCCCAAAGTATAAAGATCTGATAAAAGACATGGGGAAAGCCTCAAAACAAGACCTGTAAAATGCTGCCAAGAATCTGAAGACTCTCTGCTATTCCAAGGTCTGTGCTGCAAATCAAATAGAACTCCATACACCAGCAAGGAAAATTACTTCTACTACCCCCACATTTAGTGTTCAAGTTCCAGCCTATTGAATATTTCATACTGTCGAAGCGCTGCGTGATGGGTGTTTGGAGCGAATTCAGCCACATACTGAAATTCGTAATCTCTTGTATTGTGCACTCTCCCCCCCCCCCCCCCAGTCACAAAGCGGTTCGTGAAATTTCACTAGGTGTGAAGTGTGACGTTTGAATAGCCTGGCATCCTTAAACCTAGTTTTGCCAGTGCGTAAAACAGCAATCGTTTCTCACTTCCGCAACACAAGGGAATCCCTTGCGCAACACAAGGGACAAGGAGGCCACGCAAGGGGGCCACGCAAGGGGGCCACGCAAGGGGGCACACATCTAAGTGATTGCGTGTGAGTTGTACCTTTATTTACTCTCGGCTGCTCCGGAGGAGTCTGCACAAATGGTGCTGCAGATGGGGTCTGGCCATAAGCATTTACCAGTGGTACTGGTCCAAGACCCTTTACTGCAGGTACCTTGACTTTTCTGACGTATTTCCGCTTGGTAGTCTTTGCTGGACCTGCAACGTTAGGCTTCCGCGGTGATGTCCGGCTCTTGGCAGCCGGCTTCGTCTTACGGATCACCTTACGAGGACCAGTGGTCCTTGCTGCGTAGGCACGGTTAGTGGCTGCTTGCTTTAAACTTACATCCACTCCACGCAAACATACTTTCAGTCAAAGGCATAGAGCCTGCAGGTAACCTCGGGTACTGCTCCCCTACTGGCGTGGGAGGTACTGATAGAGCATCACTGGCAGGAACAATAGCAAGATCCAGAGTGGGGACAGTCACCTTTCTCTAACTGGTGTTCCCACTCTGAGGTGCTGGGACATAATTAGTAAATCTCCTGTTATCAATTTGAACTGGTACAAAACCCTTACCGTAGATTCAGTCTTCCTCTTCTTTACATTGGTGTCGGGCTCCAAATCACAAATATTAACATCCAGATCAGAGTCAACTTCAGGCTCAGACTCGTCTGAAATATGCAGCTGGAGCATGAAAGACCAAGGAGACTTCTCCTGGAAACCCTGATTGTAGTTGACCTGTGAACCTCTGCCAGATCCACGTCCCCTACCACGATAGTTATGGTTCCGTACATCATTGAACTGGCGCTTGTCCTTATCGTCATCGCCCTCCTTCATGTAATCTGCTGCTGGCTGGTTATCCCGTTGCTTCTTAGCACGAAGCGCAGCCAGGTGTGCACGGAAGTCAGGGCTAAATAGTCTTGTTAGTACTGAAAATAATTCATTGACATCAGATAGCATACGATTTGCGACAGCAGAGTAAATGGCTAAAGCTACCTCATTATTGTGCCTGGCGGCCTTCTTCACGGCATCAAGTACCTCTGCAGTAGGCCTGCAGCATCCTGTCTGATAATTACCTTTACGTTGTCAATCCACAACGCAATTGACGTGCCTTTTACCAAAGGCGGAAGACGCTCTGACAGCATCTTTCTTCTCGTGGATTTTTCCTGTGCTGTTGGCATGCTGGTAGCTGCAGCTGGTCGCTGACTCCTTACTGCCATGCTTACATAATTCTGAATCTGCTGATCTTTTAAATTCAGTGCCTTGTTCATTGCCCTAACGATACCTTCAATAATGTGCACAGTCTCATTACCTACATCAATGCCTGACCTCAAAGAGTTTGCAAAACGTTGTGCCTCCTCAGGGCCACATCCTCTCTCTATCACCTGTACAATGGAGGGAAGTTTTGCTGCAAGCGTAGGTTCATCTTGAATTATTTGCAGTGAATTGCGAATAGGTGGTAACGTTGGTGTGCCTTGTGTCGATCTATGCTGGCTACCTCTAGGTCTGTCTATGGTAGTGCCGTGGTTTGGGGAAACAAGAAGCAGAGTTCAGTTGCTACCTCAACTGTGCAGGCCGAGTTCATGGCAGCCGGCCATATTGTGACAGAAGCCAACTGGCTTAGAGGCTTCTTAGAAGAGATAGGGGCTGCACCTTGGAGGGTCAAAATTTTCTGTGACAACCAAGGATGCATTTCCAATTTACGGAACCCCCTTTATTCTAAATTCACAAAGCATATTGCAGTAAGCTTCCACTATGCTAGGGAAGCTATGGCACTTGGGCAAGTATATATATATATATATATATATATATATATATATATATATATATATATATATATATATATATATATATATATATATATATATATATATATATATATATATATATATATATATATATATATATATATATATATATATATATATATATATATAGGGTTTCGCCACCTGGAACTCGGGGCAGTACCGTTCCATCTTTTTCGCGCAGATACACCGCAACTCTAAATCCTAAACCCTATGCTCCTAGGCCCCTACTCCTGCTATCTGCAATTCTTCTGGCCTTCAATGGCCCCTCTTCAGTCCGTAACCCACACTGTTCCGCTGCACACACTTCCGCCTCTCCAGAACTTTTTGCCGGTGGAAACTTGACTTCACAAAACAAGAGTTCTTAAGCTTTAGACAGTAATTCATAAGAAGTAACTTAAAGCAGCACACTCCCAAGGCATTCTTTTTACAAGATTCAGACGAAAGCCAATATCCAGAAATTCAGGTAGGAGCCTTTGGAGATTCGAATTGCGTTTCAGATAGAAAGTAAACCGCTAGTAGTACTACTAGCGGTTTACTAGTAGTTCTCAACTAGCTATATAGCTAAATGTGGCTGCTACCACTAGAGCTACTAGTATAGTGCTCGTAGCTGAGCTACTTTTAAACGTTAATATACGATAGCGTTAACTTCCATATTACCTGCAGTAAATGCTATTGTCGTCGTGTTATAATTAATTGTACCGCTTAGGCTTGTACCAATCTTTGATACTGTATGCGCTTATTTACGCAATAGCTATATATACGGGCTTACAGAAGCGCTTATGTGCGTGTGTACATGTATATACATATATATAGAAGTTTGATATATCAAACTTCAGTTTCGAAAGTCAATTCAGTCAGTGCCATGTACATTGGTATGTACACCGTTATGCCGGTCGACTGTGTTGTTCTAGTTTACAAAACCTTGCCATTGGAACCCGTGCCAACCCAATCTATTAAAATTCTTTGCAGACTGGCCTACAGGGAAGCTTTTAAATAGTAGGTTCCGCTGCTGTTGCAGCACGTGAACACGATTTCGTGAAACACCAGACAACACCAACCGGGTGTCGCGGCCTCTGACCCAACCCCCCCCCCCCCCCATGGAGGAGTACGTATGCTTTGCAAAGCTCGCCATAAACTTTATGTTGAAGAAATGTTATATATGGAACTTTATTGCTTTAATATACTTTTTTAAATACCCCATTGGACATTATCTTTACACTGCGAACTGTGAATGCGCCCTAGGAACACAGATTTGGCAATCCAGCTTGATGGAGAGATCCTTAATGAAGAGCCGTACGAGCCGGTTATGCCCTATAAACTTCAAAAGAATATGCCCATGATCCGGGTGACCGGTGTAAGTGATGAATTCAAGAGAGGGATTGTGCAACAGACATCGAACAATGAACTCCAGATTTACGTTCCAAGTAAGGCTTGCCTCATAACGTTGTAACTCTAGATGTAGAGCCATGTCGAATTCATCAATAACATCAATAACTTAATACTGTTGCCTTGTCACCATCTCTTTGAAGAATGTTGAGATCAACGCCTTCAGATCCCATGCGGAGCTTATAAGGTAAGTACCACTTGTTAGAACTCCCAGCATGGTTCCATTCTGCACGTTGTGGAAATTCTTGCAGCGCGTCACGAAACTGAAAATTTGCTGGCAGATTGATATATATCTGATTTCTTTTGTGTACATCCTGGCTTGAATGAAGCAGAAAAGTTTTTAGGTGGTCGTGACGATTGCGCTCAACCCTGAAGGTAGACGAATTTTTGTCAGACAAAAATTTGATCCATGCTCACCATGTCTCGTATAATACGGTATTTGCAATTCAGTTATTTTGCAACACAGTTACGATCATCGATCGTATGCATTGGCAACGTACTGTGATTTACAAATTCACTGAAGTATCTGCACTGGCCATGCAGAACTCTCGGAAGATGAAAATAAGTGCTACATTTGGCTCGACAAAAGATCTAATCGCATCGCGCGACTCCAACACGGGGAACGGTGGTCTGCAAAGAGAGTATCAGGGAAAACTATCCCAGGCGTTTTCAGAATTAAAAAAACTACAAAACGCAGAAAGGGGGGCAGAAAAATCAGTAAATCATCAAAAAAGAAGAAAACAGGGAACAACGGTACGTACCTCCGGATCCGTGTCAGCACTTGGAAACATACATAAGTTCAAGCTCAGATGTTGAAGCATTTGTATAGAAAGGCTATCTTTGAGACAGCCTCACATTAAATATATACATCTTATACATCTTATATAAATCATACTACATTTACTGAAGTAATCCGAAAATCATGTATACGGTGATGCAGTAGAACGCACGCGTGTGTGGACATATAGCATGGTATATACCTGCAGTAGAATTTACATAGCCAAGAAATGGTGCAATTGTGTGACAGGTTTAAAGTTACGGCTCTTTAATGGAATGGTTTTATTAAAAGGGCACGAAGCTACAAGCTTTCCGTGCTACCTTTGATTTCAAAGGTATCATGATGAAGAAAATATTAATTATGCTTCATTGATAAATGCTTAATTAAGGAAGTGATCACACAATAATATTTACGTGTATGGTAATGAAGTCGAACGCACGTCTGCTTGGGCATACCTGCAGCACTAGTGCTTCTTATATAGCTAAAAAATATGCAGTCGTACCACGTATACATACGTATGATCGCACTTCATTATACTTCTATAATACATATTGCTCTGTGAATAAATCGTCTTATTTACAAAATCATGATAATCGTCCAACTACGAAGTTGCAAGACTAACAGACCATTGTCTCTAAGGCTTTTACAAAAGAACAAGGCCTTAGTTGAACTTTGAGCGCACGTAGTGGACCAATTGGTCAGCAGGGTTGCATTGAAATTGTATACATACGTATTGAGTGGATGGATATCAGAAGTATGTCGGCTTGACATCGTTAACATCAAGCCATTCCTTATCTCATGTACATGCAAACATGATGATGGTGAGTACTCCCCATCATCATCATCAATGTATGGTAGGTAGACACTAGTGTCTACCTACCATACATTCGGCGGAGTACATGAGCTTCCCAATGACAGAAACGTAAATGCGTTCTTGAAATGTCATACTGCAAGGCTTTAATTCAGAGTTATGTTTGGATACCCCTAGATCCCCTGCAGTTTCTCCATGTTAAGTTCCAACACCACATTTTCTGGTGTACGTACACCAGAGGACGTGAACATTTGCATTGTTCCGATATTGATTGCAACCGATTGCATGAAACAAAGCTTTAGGAAACAAAGCTTAAGCGGTTTGTATCGTACCTGATGATGATCTTCTTCGAAGGGGAATTCCTGGTTTGCAAGAACTTTCTGCGTCTGACGATCCCTGAAATGGCTTGTCTGGCAACTTTAACCTTGTAAACAACCAGGACGCGTCCTGGGTTTCAATTAACGACTGTGATCATTAAGTATTAAGAGTTAGTCATTTGTCCCATACCCGCATCGTAAGGCTTATAAAACGGGTCAGCAAACTCATCACGATTATTAGTTCGTGTCAGGCACGGCGCCGGTGTGCCTGCCATCAGGTATCGACCAGTATCTAATCTGAGGCCAGCTTGGGGTGGGGGTAATTTAAACTCGCAGGGGATGTAGCAGAGGCACCCCGAGACCAACCGCCTCCCAGCATTGCGGCGCAAGCGGCCAACCCTAGGCAGCAACAACGTGTAGCGACGTCTCCAACTAACCCGGTGATTTCTTACGAAGCTGGGGAGCTTCCGGAAGACGAACTTGCAATAGTGTTTGGGGCCCTAACTAGGGCCTCACAAGAATCTAGATCGCAAGAAGAGGAGGAGAGGGGGGAGGAGGAGGAGGAGGAGGAGGAGGAAGACGTTACACATGGCCATGTGTAACTTTCATTTATAAAAGCAAGTTACATGAGCATACAATATGTGTATACATATATATCCATCCCGGTACTTCTGACATGAGCATACAATATGTGTAGTTACGTAACAACGCAAGTAAGAACCCTTATAAGAACCCTTCCATGATTCGGCCTAGGATGCCATGACCTCCCAATTGACAGTGGCAGGCGGCAAGGAATCTTCTGTATTGAGACGGTCTGTAGTAGGTGTTCATTAGGGCATGCCATTAAATGCGCACCCTCACGAAGTCCCCACCACAAAGCCAAAACGCTAATTAACTAGAGAGTGAGAAGTCTCGTCCCCAGTTGAGGGAGACATCTAAATATGATTAAAATGCAGTCAGGATACAAATCGTGAGGGTAACATGTTTTTCCGATCCATGATGAAATCCATGTAAGATCGCAATGATCCATCATTTCAAAATTACACAACACAGTACTGCAAACATTTATGGCCCATTGGGTGTTGATCATCCATGCACACTTTCCTTCCGCTCAGGATTGATATGGACCCCTAATGATACAATTGTCTATCAATACTGTTATGGCAGACCTGCCATAACACTAGTCTTATGAATAAATCTGATGCACTCGGCACCACCGAGCTTGTTAAGGTAACATAATGGACTCCATACATTTACGGTGATCATCAGGGATCGATCAGTATCTATCCTGAGGTCATGACCAGCTGATCAGCTTGGAGTGCGGGAAATCTTAACTCGCAGAAGAAACGCCTCATTTGCAAGAAGGACACACGACATTGCTGCCAACACTGCAGCAGAAGCAGCAAGCACAACTGACCCCCTTGACGAGCTGTCATGCACGGAGTACCCCGTGGAAGTACTCCGTGGCCGTATGCATGCTTTTGGTTTGGCACCCTTCTTATGGACAATTGTGCCATTATCCATAGCCCCAGGCAAGCAAGGATCATAAACTTGTCTCAATTGCTTTAAACCCACATAGTAACGCTTGAAAACAGGTCAGCAGACGCATCACCGGCCTTTGCTCATGATCATGTCAAACACGCGTGCGTATACGTATACCAGTGTCAGTGTCAACCAGTAATCTATTCTGACGTCAGAGCCCATCGGGTCGACCCATCTTAGAGTGGGGTCATTCCAACCGCAGGAAATACACCTCAAATGCAGATGCAAGAAAAACACACCGAGCGACATTGCTGCCAACACTACAGCACAAGCATCAAGCACAACTAACCCCATGTGAGAATGGTTTGTCGTTGTCGTGTGGTCACTTCAAGATGCTGGCAAAACAAAAAAGGCAGATTAGACTAAGACCAAGATCTTCTAAGACGAACATGTTTTCCTATAAGGCTGGCGCACTTCCGTTAGAGCCAACTGCGGAAGTGCTTGCAGCTCTTAGGGCCCTAGGGCCTCATGACTCTCCAAATCAGGAGCTTCTCCAGAGTTTCTTGCTCTATTGAAACTGCTGCGCCGTCCAACATGCTGTACTGGGCGCCACCTTGGACTGCAGCCAGCCGGAACTCCTTTCGGAAGGGTACCCTCACATGTATCTCGAGTCAACTGACCTTGCAGTCCTTGGCATCCCAGCCATCAGTCATAGATAAAGTTGTGTACAGCCCAAGAGGATTCTGCAAAAACGCCGACCGTTATCTTAAATATTTATCCATTCTTTCGTTCCTTCAAATCAACAGCAAATGTTCACACAATCATTCTCTAAACCCTTTGCCGGCTCAGATATTGATAAGGTCACCAATAGCAGTGCTTGGGACAATCTCTAAAACGCAATACAAGCCTCGGCAAGGCCCGTCTAGTCATCCATCATCCGACACTTTTATTCTTAATATTAATCTTATCCTTATTCTTATTCTTAGTCTTAGTCTTAGTGTTAGCCTTAATTCTTAATCATGTTCTTATGTTCTTATCCATTCGAACTCATTCATTCATTTTTTATCTATTTGAATTCATTTAACCTTATCACTGTAATATTACAAATTGTACATTACTAATAATATTACTGTCACTTTAATTTTCCCCTTAAATAACATAGTAATAGTAATTAATTATAAGTATCCACAACAACAACAACAACAACAACAACAACAACAACAATACATATAATAGATAATAGATAATAAACAATGTTATTAATGACGATATTAGAAACAAAGATGATGATGATGATGATGATGATGATGATGATGATGATGATGATGATGATGATGATGATGATGATGACGACGATGACGATGACGACGATGATGATGATGAGGATGAGCAAGACGCGGATGGTGATAATAGTAATAACAATTCCATGCCATCAACCAAAGTCACCACCAGCATCAACCCTCGTCGTAAAAAAAATTTAGTAATGCGTCATTGCATCTAAAGGTGCCGCGCCCCATGGCAAGCAGCAAAAGAGGATGCGGAGAAGAGCCGGGACGATGGGAGCGCACCTAGCCCATAGTGCAAGGTGATGTACAGCGGGTGCCGCCCAAAGCGATGTATCCACATGTGCATGATGGCTAGGGCTCGCTGGGCGCTAGTGGGCAAGCCCTCCTTGTGCATGTCATTCCATGAGCAGTCCATCGTGTCCTCCTCTCCATCCCAAACGCGCACAGGCTTGGGGCCCTTGCTGCAGGCCCCGGCCGGGTACACTTCCTTCGGGGGGCCCGGATCTCCGCCAGTGCCTTGCAGGCCATGTACAGAAATCCAATGGATGGCACCAGGCCAGCCTCCATGAATGGCTCGACTGCGCATACGACCTCACGACCCTTGCTACACAGATCGCAAAGAAGATTCGTCTCGCCATTTTCGCCCTGAACCCACAGGGCCATCCTTCCCGTAAACATAGCCTCGAAAGCCACCCCAACTTCCGCGATGGGCTCACCCAACAGGAATCGTTGCTCGACTCTCAATCCGCACATGGTCCAGGGGAGCAAGCTTGAAAGCTCTGGCCAGTCCTCGCCCTCTTTGATATGGAACATTTTTATATTGAAGGCCCAAGGGTGGGTCGGGTTTACGGGATGCTGTGGAAACGTTAGCCAACGCAGTAGCGTGTTCACTGCCTTGGCCCCAAAGGCAGCGATGGTCTGTCCTTCCAGCCAGCGCTCCTCGGAGGCACACTGCTCCAGGTACACCGCGTGGAACACGCTGGAGGTCGCGGCCATTCTTGCAAGTTCCGGGAGGGCGAGCGCTGGGCTCACCAAGACACCTTCTGGACCTCGTTAGGGAGGTCGTCCCATTGGACCCTGCTGGGAACCCCCTTGCTTGCGGCGGCCCTCCGCTTTGAACGCCAGCCGGATGTCTTGGACCTCTGCCACCAAAAACATACCAGTCCCCAAATTGAGCATTCTAGACAAGTACAAACTACAAAAGGCCAATGACAACCACAACAACAGACGACCCCCCTTATCAAGGGCATCTGACGGGCGTAGCACTTCTGCCGCAATCCTCATATCTGAAACTACCACAGCCTGCCCCATCCTCGATATCAATAAATATAGCCACCAAAAATGTGCTGAAATGTGCATCAAGACATCACTGGACCAGGTACCATAAACGAATGCCCCATGGCGCATTGCCGACCTAGATCTAGTAACAACAATCAATATCAATAACATGCCATCAGAACGCAACATGTTGGGAAAATGCACAACGCCAGAAGCTACCTGCCCTTGAGACAAAGGGCATGCCATTGAGGGTCGTAACATTTCAGCATAAAGGCTGTGAGGTACTTTGCGGACTCAGGATCACGAGCTACTTGTAACATGTCTGTGGCAACAACAGCTTTCTATGATGGCTGCAGGCACATGCTATGCTGTGAGCGAGGTGCCTCCACACATCTCTGGTCGTGGCTGAGAGAGTTGGCGGGAGGAGACAGAGACAGCATTCGGTATCCAAAACTGAAGGACAACTCCAGGGTTCTGAGACCATCTGTGAGGGAAGGTGCCATACAGTGAGGATACCTTGGCTGATGCTGCTTCTGCAGCTTCAGTATCCTCCGAGGAAATAGCAGGCCCAGTCCCAGACACCCCTCCACGCTCCCTGCACAAGTGCCCAACATACTTCATTGGGCTCCCGTACAGCTGCGGCCAGACTGTAAAGTCAACCATTACCTTGTACTTCATATGTGTGCATATTAAGGTCCCCGACAGTTCTATCTGATTTTCATGCTTAATTACATGAACGCATACATTCTATAATTGGCCGCTCTGCGTCGCAGTCAAGACGAACATTTCACGCATTACAATCAGTCGCCATCTTCTTCTTCATGAACGGATCTCTTTGCCACAGTTATATAATCTTCTGCTGATTGCTATAACACAGACAGCTGCTGTTCCAATCAGAAGTAGGACCAATGGGGGGAGGGTCGGGGGTGGGCACGGGAGATGCGAGGGAGGGAGGAAGGGGCAAGGAGAAATCTCTTTAAGTGACTGACTGAAGAAGAGAAATTGGGGATCCGAGCCCTGAGGGTGGAGTCCCGACCCGAGAGTGATGATATGCGCAAGCGAATCGGGACGAATTCTACCTAAAACGAAGAGGGACGCAATTCACTAAAATAATGCATAACTTGAGGGGAACACAAAATATGCGGGTATTGGAACGCTGGAAACAGATCTGGATCTGGATTCTGGCACGCTATCACACGGCCGCCACAGCTTCCCTAAGGTGCAACCGGCCATTCGACAGATCTCTTAGCACTTAATGGAATTATGGTTTTGCAAAATGTGACCTTACATATATGCGCAGGCTAGATCTGCCAACACTAATTACCACAGGTGATCATCATACACCGCCAAATGGCCACATGTGGTCAAAACCCCTCACCGTTGTTTAATTATCGCTTTTGGGCAGCGATAATCCCCTTCATCTTGCATTGCTTGTGTCGTCAAGTTGGACACCCCGCCGCAGCCGGTTGACACGTCCCCGGCCCAAACGCTTCTATCTCTCTTGCGCATGTTTGACTTAATGTCAGAGTATATTGTCTCCAGCTTGTTTGATGATGCACTTTCCTGTAGACATCCTACTGATATTGCCATAGTCAGCATGGATGGAGGACTGCTCTCGTTATCTCTCGTGGTCAGCGACACTGATCAGTGGTGTCGGAGACAACAGGTTATTTGGCAGTACGGTTCACTTGTACTAACTGGGTTTTCCGACC
This sequence comes from Botryococcus braunii, assembly GCA_002005505.1. Taxonomy (NCBI): domain Eukaryota; kingdom Viridiplantae; phylum Chlorophyta; class Trebouxiophyceae; genus Botryococcus; species Botryococcus braunii. Next base: position 257,596 of record KV908523.1, read on the forward strand.
CTGCAGTGCGTGGACTTGATAGCGGCATATGCAGCGGTTCCCCCCTTTACATCAGTACCATTGTCCGCACTTCGACGCTTAGGGTACCCCCATGAGGTTGATTGTCAGCGCCCCCATCCTGTTGACATGGATACAGTTTTAGCCCCCGTTAGGCAGGCCAATACCCTCGATGTGCCTTCCCTCCATGTTCCCCGCGGTTAGCCCCTACGGATCCCCAGCTATGTACTTATGTGCGGTGGTTTGCGCGCCCTACTAAGGCTCAGCGCTCCCGCCTTTTTTATCTATCTCTTGGTGTTTCCAAGGTTCGGCTCTTTTTCAGGTTTCGTCTTGGTGTTCATGGCCTTCCCATTGATATGGGCCGCCGGCAGCGGCTTCCGCGTCTTGATCGCATGTGTGATATGTGTGGTTCCGCTGTGGGTGATGAACACCACTTTGTTTTTGACTGTCCCGCTCTTACCCCGGTGCGGGACAGTTACCCTCAGTTGTTGTGCTAGTCCCTCACGGTCTCTTCGGCAGTTCATTTGGCAAGCTGACTTGCGTGCGGTTGTATCTTTCACCTCGGATGCCTTCCAGGCTCGTGTAGACTTACGCCGGATGCGGTGACGTCTGTGGCTGTCCCTTTCCCCCTTTTTCCCCCCTTTCCCCGTTATGCTTACGCCGTTGCGTGTCTAGTCTTTGTATGGCTACCTCGTGTGGCCCGCTTTTCTTTATTTCGGCTAGCGTGTGTGTTGTGGACATCTTATCATGCCCTCGTGGCTGGACAGATGTAACTCCTTCCTTTCTTCTTCGTTACAAAAGTGGAGTGAAAAAAACCAGCCCAATGTTCAGGGACCCAAACCCCAATGTTTCAAGCCATGAGTCACACCCGGCGAGCGGCCAGCTGGCGACCCACAGCCGCCGCAATGATGAAACTGACCCAACGAATGACAAAATATCCCTCCACACCTTCTTGAGCAATGATGGCTTGGTTCAAAAGCCCCTGGAGCCTCCACACCTTCTTGAGCAATGATGGCTTGGTTCAAAAGCCCTGGAGCAACAAGGCCAGCGCATCAGCATGCAACCCTCCAAATGTTTCAAAAGCAAAGGCTTGGAAAGCCACAGGCGGCTGCTGACGCGACAACAAGACAGCATAGCGGGTCTGCTTGTCTTGGGCAGCGCGCGCGGCGGCCCCACCCGGCACGAAGTGTAGCAAGTTGGCAACTGTGAGTGGGGAAGAGCCAACGATGTCGATATAAAGGTCACGCCCCTCCTCCCACGCATGGAGGCGGAGGTCTGCGCGACGGCTCTCCTGGCCAGAGACAAGGGTGGGAAAGGCGGGTTCCCGGGTGACACGCTGACGAGCTCAGGTAAGGACAGCGTCCAGGCCGTTACGAACGGAGTAATGTCGGCCAACAATGGCAACATCCCCCCCTGAGGTGCAGTGGACCGCGTGGTCGCCCCAGACATCCAACTCCCTCAAGCAGCACGGGCATTTGAAGCCAGGCTGGAAAATGGGTATCAAGAGCTGGTATTGAAGGCGGCAGCGGAACGACTCAGGGGGCATGGTCTGCTGCAAATGGGGAACTGGGAGAGCCAGCAGCCAATCAGACGCTCCCGGCTGTGTAAGAGATTGGAGCACAGCACGGTCGCGATCCTAGCGAGCAGGGTCATCAAGAACCTCCCGGTATGCACGTTGAGACAAGGGTGTGGACAGCCGGGCCTGCACTTTGCTGCGGACAAAATCCGGATCCTCGAAGAGCGCCGCATCGGGAAATCAGGAACAAGGACGCAGTAGTCAGCCTTGGCAGCTAGGGCAGCGGGGACAAGAGGTGCAGTGGATGTTTCTAGACGGTGGTCCTGAACGGGGGCGGTCTGCGTGACGGAGGCGAGATAGGCACAAGGCAGAAAGGAAGTGGCCTTAGTGACCCCTAGACCCCCCTGGGCAATAGGCAAGCCAGCCAAGGTCTGCTGCAAAGGGCCAAAACCACCACCTCCAGCTGTGAAAACGGATTGGAGGATCTGGGTTTGGAGCATATCAAAAGTCACCAAAGCTTGCTCAGCTGCAGCTGGCGGCATGGTCCGAGCTGTGAAAACCACCTTGCAGGGCCCAAGGCAACTGCGAAGCAAACCTTCCTTCTCGAAAGGTACGGGGTTTACATTGTGGCCACGTCTAGGGCCTACAGTCAAGCACCACGACTCCCAACCAAACTTCGACACACAGGTTCGATTCCACGACGTCGACAGTAAACCTGACAGTAATCCTCTGATGGAATTATCGCACCCTTGCTGGCCACAGGAAAACATGGCATAATCCATGGCGGGGACAACCGATGTCAGGCTGGACTCACCCATACTGCACATACGATCCCGGGGGAAGCCCTTGTACGAAATACTAACACAGTACTCAATATGCAAACACTTAAGCGTGTTTTTATATCTTAGGTTCCAGGGTTTAGGGTTCATATCTTAGTGTTTAGGGAAACCCTACCCTGCTCCTCGCTCATGTATCTTATGAGATACAATGCCCTAACTAATTATCTAGGGCAATGTATGTAGATACAATAAGTGGATAACTCGACCCCCAACATGTACCTCTGCATAGAGCCCCAGACTTCATCTCCCTCTGAAGCCTGTCTAGATACTTTCGTAATTACGCAAGTAAGAACCCTTATCAGAACCCTTCCATGACTCGGCCTAGGATGTCATTACCTCCCAATTGACACTGGCAGGCAACAAGGGATCTCCTGTATTGAGAGGGTCTGTACTATGTGTTCATTAGGGCATGCCATTAAATGCGTACCCTCACGAAGTCCCCACCATAAAGCCAAAACTCTATTGAAATAGAGAGTGAAAAGCCTCGTACCCAGCTGAGGGACACTTTTAAAAAAGGTTAATATTCAGTCAAGATACAAAGCGTGTAGTATAGCTTAGCGGAAGAGGTTTAGGAATCAGACAATTTGTGGTGTGCTTGGAAAGAGTGTTACATGATTGATTCGCAAGCCCACTCTTAAACCCAGGGTGGGTTGAATTATACTGTACTGCCTCAGACGCGTAGTCGGGCAACCGAGCGAACTACCTGAGCGAGGTTGTACTGCGAACCCAGATCACATGGCAAGTCAATGAGCAATGCCAAGGACCATACTAGAGCATTATACCCTAGGAAATGCTACATGCCCTCCCCCTTGGCATAAGCTATGAGATGGTGTTTATGGCAATGGAGCCACAAACGTAAGACAGGGGTATCACGAACCCTGCTTACTGTAACTATAGATAATCACACCTCCTATAGTTATCAAACCAGCAAGTCAGAGGATGAAGTCCACAAAGCAATTTAGCACGACACAGACGAGGGACTCATCTGCTCAATGCTCGAATACCTTAACATTCTAAGGACTATCGTCTGCAAGGCGGATCCTCTAACTTAGGGGACGAACTCTCTAGACAGCACTCACACCAGTGATGAAACAATTAGGTTGAGTCATTAGACTAGCACTTGTCCGAACCTTAGGTCCAGTTACCCTGCACTGCAGTGTAACCTTCGCTTGAGGTGGCTTTCCAGCACAGGCATAAGGCATATTGTCTAGAGCAGCAAGCCATACACAGCTAACTACCATATAGTGTATCTCATGGGTAAGATACTAAAGCAAGTCATGCAGACACGGAACTACAATTTGCAGCTACACTGCCACAGCAAGTGCATCACAAAATGGAGCCGTGGGTCAAGGAAACATAACCCATGCAAAGCATATGAACAAGAGACATGCATGCAAGTCCCAATTCATGATCCCTCTCCCTCCCAGACCCTTCCACCCTCCCTCCCTCTCAGATCCAAGCTGGCTAGCGAAGTCCAAGGGTCATCAGCCGCAAATGGCTGGAAAAGTCTCAAGGCCGCAAGTGGCTCAACAAGGGATGCCCGCAAGTGGGACTTAAGAAAGGACGGGGGCAGCTGCCACGTCGTCTGCCAAGTGGCGAACATGGGCAAGGGGCACCCAAGTGTTCTCAGTCTCATCATAGCCCATCCATTTGACCAAGTACCGCCAAGACTTTCCAACTCTCTTTTTAGCAATGATGGCCTCAACTTCATAAACGCCGCCACGCTTATCTGCATACAAAGGAGGTGGTGAAGTAACAGTCACTGGTACAGATGAAGACACATAAGGTTTCAGCTGGGAAACATGAAACACAGGATGAATGTTCACAGTCTCAGGCAAGATAAGTCTAAAAGCACGAGTACCAACTGCGGCAGCAATAGTAAAGGGCCCAAAATACTTAGCTGATAGTTTTGACGAGAGCCCAGGTGAAAGCTGGTTCTTCCTTGCAGCCAGCATCACCTGGTCCCCCACCTTGAAAGGGTGGTCTCGTCTCTTTCTATCTGCATAAGGCTTCTGCCTTTGCTGTGCAGAGGCAAGATTAGACTTGGCACTTTTCAAGGCAGTCTGCAGCCCCTCAACCCACTCAGACACAGCAGGATTTGCAGAACGTGAAGGAACAGCAGAAGACAAGGGAGTAAGGGGATGGCGCCCGTGATTCAGGAAGAAGGGTGTCTGCAGTGTGGAAGCCTGGAGAGAGTTATTGTAAGCAAACTCCACCATGCTTAAATACTTGCACCAGTCATCCTGTCTCGGCCCCACAAACCCTCTTAACATGTCTTCCATGGTCCGATTCATTCTCTCTGTCTGCCCGTCTGTCTGAGGGTGGTAAGCAGTAGACATAGCAATCTCAGTACCCAATAATTTAACAAAGGCCTTCCAAAAATGGCTAGTGAACCTCGGATCTCTATCACTCACAATGGAGGTACACATTCCAAATCTCACAAAGACCCTGTCTATAAACAGTTGTGCAAGTTGAGGTGCATTGATGGTTTTAGTGCATGCAGCCAAGACACACAACTTAGAAAACCTATCCACAAATACCACAATAGAATCAAACCCACAACAGACAGGTAAATCAGTCACTAAATCAAGGGAAACGCTCTGCCAAGGTCCATCTGGAATGGGCAGTGGCTGAAGCAAACCATAAGGTACGGCTCAAGTTCCTTTAGTGCGCTGGCAGGTGTCACAAGACCTGCAAAAGTCCCTGATTGATGAGCTGAGACGTGGCCACCAAAACTCCCTGCACACTAGCTCATACATCTTGTTAATACCAAGATGGCCAGAAAAGGGTGTGGTATGGCACTCTCTCAGCACCTTTTCTCTGAATGCATCAGGTACATAGACCTTCCCTGATTGCACAGAATAAGGTACAGAGTCCCTCAATACCAAAACACCTTCATCCACAAGTTTAGCAACTGTGGGATCAGAAACACAAAGCAAGGCAATCTCTTGTAAGAGAGAAGAGACAGCAACAGAGGAGACATGCATCACTGCAAGGTCAACACGCCTAGACAAGGCATCTGCAACCACATTATCAGTGCCTTTAACATACTTTATATCAGGCATAAACCTCATAATCTCAGTGAGCCAACGTTCCTGCCTACTAGTCCTAACAGGAGCAGTCAGTAAGTACTTTAAAGCCTGCTGATCAGTGTGAACTGTAAATTTAGCTCCCAGCAACAAATGTTTCCATTTAAGCAAAGCATGAACAAGAGCCAATAATTCTCTGTCATACGGGGCCAATTTTCTCTCAGGGGGCTGGAGTTTCCTGGACTCGAAGGCGACGGGCTGCAGTCCCTGGCCTTGATCCTGCTGCAAAACAGCACCCACAGCAAAGCCTGAGGCATCTACATGCACAACAAAAGGTTTGTCTAAGTCTGGCATTAACAAACATGGAGGAGAGGACACAAGATCCTTCAATGCAATGAAGGCTTGGGCTTGGGGTCCCTCCCAAGTCCATGGCACATCCTTTTTGAGCAACTCAGTAAGAGGATAAGCAACATGTGCAAAATGATCCATAAATGTGTCATAGTATTGAGTCAAGCCTAAGAAACCTCTCAACTGAGACACATTCAAGGGAGTGGGCCAGTCCCGGATGGCTGCAACCTTCCTCGGATCCACCATAATCCCTTGGGGTGTCAACAAGTGTCCCAAGTATTCCACCTGCTTAGAAACAAACTCACATTTAGATCTTTTACAATAGAATTTATGTTCCCTAAGCACTGACAGGATAATACGTAAGTGCTCCATGTGTTCTTCAACAGACTTAGAATATATCAGGATGTCATCCAGGTAAACCAACACAAACCTATCCAGAAAGGGAGCCAGGATAGTATTCATAACAGATTGAGAAGTGGCAGGAGCATTAGTTAACCCAAAAGGCATGACAGTGAACTCATAATGACCATAACGGGTTTTAAAAGCAGTCTTTTCTATACTATCCTCATGCATACGAATCTGGTGGTAGCCAGAGGCAAGGTCAAGCTTAGAAAACACACAACTTCCATGCAACTGCTCAAACATTTCATCAATCCTAGGTAAAGGGTGTTGATTTCTCACTGTAACCCTGTTCAAGGCTCTATAGTCAATACACAAACGCCAACCACCATCCTTCTTCGGGACGAACAGGATAGGTGCACCAAAAGGGGAAGTCGATGGGCGGATGAAGCCCCTCTCTAGGAGCTCCTGCAACTGTGCACGAAGTTCAGCAAGCTGGGCTCCGGACAGTGGATAAATGCGGGAGGCTGGAGGAACTGCGCCCGGCTCCAATCTAATATAGTGGTCTCCAGCACGAGAGGGAGGCAGGCCCTGAGGCAGTCCTGAAAGGACATCTTTAAATTCCTGCAAAAGCTGCTCCAACTCTGGCACGTTATATGTATTAGTATCTAAGGAGGATTCGGTCACTGCATTAAGCTGAATCATATACATTGGTTCACCCAACTGGACCAACTCTTCCACTTCTATGGAGGAGATCACATACTCAGGTACACCTGACCTTTGGCAGCCCACAAGTACATGTGTCCTATCAGAATGAATCAATGACACTGCATTTAGCTTCCAATTTACAACCGGATTAAACATAGTCAACCAAGGTTTCCCTAAAACAAGGTCATAGTATGCCAACTCTGTGGGGAGACAGGTGACTCCAAAATCCAGAGACCCCACAGTCAGGTCAATTGCCACACTACTCTCTACTATAGAGGTCCTACCATCAGCAACACGAATAGCAACATGTGAACTTAAAGAAGCAGTGGGAAGGGTAAGCTCCTGCACAAGTTTATTATCAATAAAATTTGCAGAGGCCCCACTGTCCAACAAAATCCTGACAGGTCTATCAGTAAGAATTCCCTCAAATTCAATGCACGTAGAGGAAAGATCAGGACCATTCACAGTCTGGCTAGTGTTTAACTGTACAAAAGAGTCAAAAGAAGTTGCGGGCAGGGGTTTCTTCTTCACACTAAGACAACCAGTCTGAACCAGGCAACGAAACAAGGGCAAGCCTGTATTGGAACTGCAGTGGGGTGTGCACATATAGGTGGAAGTAAGACCCAGTGCATCCAAAACAGAAGCCGAGAGTAATAAATCATGAGACTGTTGTTGTGTAGTCCCTTCCAGCACCTGTTCACAGCTGCCTTGACAAGAGAACACTGTCAATCTTGTCCCTGGCAATAGTTGTGACACAAGCTGGCTAACAGTACACTCCCTGTTACTACTATCAACAAACAAGACAACATGAGCATCACTAGAAGGAAGGTGAGGAGCTGCATCTCTCTTAAACATGCACACAGGACTAGCTAGGTCACTGGCATGGGGGGATGTCTGAAACTCTCTACATATACCATGCCCATCCACATAATGGGTCATAAAAGAATGGCAACAACTGTGAAAGAAATCCTGCAGAGTACCAAGTCCATACACGATAGGAATCCCATACTGCGTAACGGGACAGTTGGCAGACATCTGAGGCAGGCCTCACACTGCTGCAATACCAAAGAAGAACACCAAATCAAGTGGTGTTTGATTTGTGACGTTGCTTTCTGAGCTCTGGGTGCAATTGGAAGCACCGCTCAGCTGCGTGCCCAGGCTTGCCACAATGCGTGCAAGTCTGCGTGGCAGGTTTGGAAGTACCAGGGCTCTTGGAGTCGCTTGGGCCTTTTGGAGGTTGGTGCGGCGTCCTGGAGTGACTGGGGATATCTGAAATAGTTACTGCATGCTTGAAAAGGTCCACAAGTGTCTTGGGATACTGTAGCGAGATGGGTTTTTGCAAATCTGCCCTGCAGCCCTGCAAAAACAAGTGGCACAGAGTGTCCTCAGCAAATGCACTTGGAACCTTTGCACGTAAAGCATTAAACGTAGCAATATATGTTCTCATATCCTGTTTGCCCTGCGAAAGATTGAGCAGCTGCTCCAGGTACCGTTTGTGCAACTCTACAGGCCTAAATGCCACTGTCAGAGCTGACACAAAATCACCCCACGTCCCATAGGCTGACAAACTGCTAGAAGCAATCAGATGAAATTGCCCTGTCCACCAATCAAGAGCCTTCCCCCTCAGAAACATCGACGCGACTTCCACTGCACGAGTAGATGTGAGATCTATCCCATATGCCCTCAAGTACATTTCGCACTGCATTAGCCAAGGATCAAGCTTCATTGCATCCCCTTCAAATACAGGTGGATCAGGAAACTTCAGGGAGGGCTTCCCTGAACCCGAAGAGACGGAAGCCGATGCCGCAGTAGCCGTTGGCATAGGCTGAGTCGTGACAACAGGAACAGGCTGCGCTAAAGCCCGCTGAATGATTTCTGCAAATCCATCCAAGAGGTTCTGGGTCGTGGCATCAGGTGGAGCAATCGACGGAACACTAGATCCTGCCGCAGCAACCTCTGCGGGTAGAGCACCGATAGAGACCAAATGCCTAATCATGAGAGCTGGATCTACATCCGAAAGATCTATATCGTCATCAACAGAGGGATCTACAGAAGGATCTGGGTCAACACGACCTGGGCTAGGTGCACGGGCTCGAGACCCCGAACGAGGATTGCGAGACATCTCTAAGCACGAAAGAAAGAACTCACCACAAACGAACGACAAGGAACTATCATTGTCGCCAGACAATTTGTGGTGTGCTTGGAAAGAGTGTTACATGACTGATTCGCAAGCCCACTCTTAAACCCAGGGTGGGTTGAATTATACTGTACTGCCTCAGACGCGTAGTCGGGCAACCGAGCGAACTACCTGAGCGAGGTTGTACTGCGAACCCAGATCACATGGCAAGTCAATGAGCAATGCCAAGGACCACACTAGAGCATTATACCCTAGGAAATGCTACAAAGCCTGAACCCTGTGAAGCCTGTCATGCACGGAGAACCCCATGGGAGTACCCGTGGCCATATGCATGCTTGTAGTGATCCAGAAATTACATTGTCCTTGTTTTTGCAAACAAGGGAAGGTTGCACCATATGTGTACGGCACTAAACCTTAGCTGTACAATTGTGTACTTTATAATGTCTATAACATAAATGGCTTATAAACCAAACACTTGGACCGCGAGCAATATACTTAACTTAGGTTCTGATACAAGTGTATCTTGCTCACCATCTCCAAATTGTCATAAGTGCTGAGGGCATCAAAAGCTCCTCTAAGCAAAACAGACCAGTTCAAAGCTGATACAGTAAGTCCTTAACACTCGTCTCAATGTTGCTGAGATACATTGCTCAGAAGTGCATAAAAACCATTATTCAATAATGCTCGAATTGTTCAATATTGCTGCACATGTAATGCTCCATTACTCCAAGTCAGAATTGCGAATTACTTTGCTGTTGCAACAAATCAAATGATACCATTTTTCATCATTATCAAATGATACCATTTTTCATCATAATTACTGCTGTACTTCTTCCCATTCAAATTCATAGTCTGAGTCCATGACTTCCATCTTGATCTGAAGACTCTGCATGTCTGATGCTATTTTCGCTGCCTTCCTTTCTCTCCTCTCAGCACGAGTTCTGCTTCTCTTTTTCTTCTTAGGCTGCTGTCGCTGCTGCACATCCTGCAGCTGTTCTCGTGGCTGCACAACTGCTGGCTGCACAACTTGTTTCTCTTTCTCATCACTGCTCTCATGATCCAGTAATGCTCTTCCCTGGACCATCCCCTTTCTGTAATACTGTCTCAAGCCATCTCACTCTCGCGCCTTCGCTATCAAGCATAATTTCTTCAACTACAAATACACACGTCCCAGTATATAAACCCGTTAGGCTGGTAGGCCAGACGGACTTGATATGCCTGAGACTTCACGTGATCACCGTGACTGACGTTACTCACGTGAACGATCACTAAACACATATCATGATTTAATTCACGACATATATGTAGTGATCCAGAAAGGGTCTGATCCCACCTCCAAGTCCCCATGCCCAGTGACCTGCAGAGGATTAAACAACTGCCTCTCAAATATCTGGTGCATTTTGGCAACTTTGGAAACAAACTTCTCCAAGTCAGATGCTGTCTTCTGTAAAGTGTGTGTCACCAATGGTTCATTGAAAAAGTCCTTCATAATCTCTCTATCAGTCTTGCCAGGAAACTTGGATATAATGTCATGTAAATACAAGGCTCTCTTAACCAAGTCACATTGTGTAACGGTATTAGCCAGAGACTTCTTGGTACTGTCAAGTTCAGTCATAATGAAAATATAAAAGAACCGTGCGACCTCCGACGAAGCGTCCGACGGACAAACCGAGGTCGACTACGGTCAGCTAAGCCAAACCGTACGATACATTGACACAAAGGGGAGTTGCTGTAGTGACCCCAAGGTTCTCTCATTCTCTCACCCTCCCAGCTCCACCCAGATCACGAACCCCGGAAGCTCTGAATATTCTGAAGATCCTTTTGGAAGCTGGCGCAAGTGCCAAAAAGATAAAATCATAAAGGTGGCGCAAGTGCCAATATATGGAAATGGCGCAAGTGCCTTAGCATTACTGCAAGAAAAGCGGGAAGCCCCAAAGTATAAAGATCTGATAAAAGACATGGGGAAAGCCCCAAAACAAGAAATGTAAAATGCTGCCAAGAATCTGAAGACTCTCTGCTATTCCAAGGTCTGTGCTGCAAATCAAATAGAACTCCATACACCAGCAAGGAAAATTACTTCAACTACCCCCACATTTAGTGTTCAAGTTCCAGCCTATTGAATATTTCATACTGTCGAAGCGCTGCGTGATGGGTGTTTGGAGCGAATTCAGCCACATACTGAAATTCGTAATCTCTTGTATTGTGCACTCTCCCCCCCCCCAGTCACAAAGCGGTTCGTGAAATTTCACTAGGTGTGAAGTGTGACGTTTGAATAGCCTGGCATCCTTAAACCTAGTTTTGCCAGTGCGTAAAACAGCAATCGTTTCTCACTTCCGCAACACAAGGGAATCCCTTGCGCAACACAAGGGACAAGGGGGCCACGCAAGGGGGCCACGCAAGGGGGCACACATCTAAGTGATTGCGTGTGAGTTGTACCTTTATTTACTCTCGGCTGCTCCGGAGGAGTCTGCACAAATGGTGCTGCAGATGGGGTCTGGCCATAAGCATTTACCAGTGGTACTGGTCCAAGACCCTTTACTGCAGGTACCTTGACTTTTCTGACGTATTTCCGCTTGGTAGTCTTTGCTGGACCTGCAACGTTAGGCTTCCGCGGTGATGTCCGGCTCTTGGCAGCCGGCTTCGTCTTACGGATCACCTTACGAGGACCAGTGGTAGGCACGGTTAGTGGCTGCGTAGGCACGGTTAGTGGCTGCTTGCTTTAAACTTACATCCACTCCACGCAAACATACTTTCAGTCAAAGGCATAGAGCCTGCAGGTAACCTCGGGTACTGCTCCCCTACTGGCGTGGGAGGTACTGATAGAGCATCACTGGCAGGAACAATAGCAAGATCCAGAGTGGGGACAGTCACCTTTCTCTAACTGGTGTTCCCACTCTGAGGTGCTGGGACATAATTAGTAAATCTCCTGTTATCAATTTGAACTGGTACAAAACCCTTACCGTAGATTCAGTCTTCCTCTTCTTTACATTGGTGTCGGGCTCCAAATCACAAATATTAACATCCAGATCAGAGTCAACTTCAGGCTCAGACTCGTCTGAAATATGCAGCTGGAGCATGAAAGACCAAGGAGACTTCTCCTGGAAACCCTGATTGTAGTTGACCTGTGAACCTCTGCCAGATCCACGTCCCCTACCACGATAGTTATGGTTCCGTACATCATTGAACTGGCGCTTGTCCTTATCGTCATCGCCCTCCTTCATGTAATCTGCTGCTGGCTGGTTATCCCGTTGCTTCTTAGCACGAAGCGCAGCCAGGTGTGCACGGAAGTCAGGGCTAAACAGTCTTGTTAGTACTGAAAATAATTCATTGACATCAGATAGCATACGATTTGCGACAGCAGAGTCAATGGCTAAAGCTACCTCATTATTGTGCCTGGCAGCCTTCTTCACGGCATCAAGTACCTCTGCAGTAGACCTGCAGCATCCTGTCTGATAATTACCTTTACGTTGTCAATCCACAACGCAATTGACGTGCCTTTTACCAAAGGCGGAAGACGCTCTGACAGCATCTTTCTTCTCTTGGATTTTTCCTGTGCTGTTGGCATGCTGGTAGCTGCAGCTGGTCGCTGACTCCTTACTGCCATGCTTACATGATTCTGAATCTGCTGATCTTTTAAATTCAGTGCCTTGTTCATTGCCCTAACGATACCTTCAATAATGTGCACAGTCTCATTACCTACATCAATGCCTGACCTCAAAGAGTTTGCAAAACGTTGTGCCTCCTCAGGGCCACATCCTCTCTCTATCACCTGTACAATGGAGGGAAGTTTTGCTGCAAGCGTAGGTTCATCTTGAATTATTTGCAGTGAATTGCGAATAGGTGGTAACGTTGGTGTGCCTTGTGTCGATCTATGCTGGCTACCTCTAGGTGTCAGCTGTTCTTTCTCAACTTCGACCTCGAAGCCTCCAGCAAAGTCCATGACTTTTAAGTAAGACAAGCTTTACACAACAACACGTAGCAGTGTCCTTAACCAAGCTCAAGTACAAAACCCTTGCATGATCTAAGGCTCACTCACTTCTCGGTTCTCTAAAAAATGCTCTACTCGCCCTCTCGTCAATTATATTGTGTGTTCGAATGTAAAATAAATTTTCTCTCAGACGCTCAAAATGTAAAAGTATGCCGACTTATATGGTTATCCTGCACTCAAACGATACCTGCACGGCTGCAGCTCCCAACAGCCGTCACTTGCCTTCAGTCTTAAACTGCCCGCAACTCAACGTTTACCCTCCTGGTTTCAGCAAAAGAAACTTTAGTTCGTCAAATACGTGGGCTTGCCTTTCACGGGAGGATATCAGTGCTCGAACCTGTCAGGGCTCGGACTTTCGGACCAGGATCCCAACCAGCTTAATGACAGCTGATCAAGTTACTCACTATCCTACTTGCCCACACTATTGACCTCACTCCCAGGACTTACAGCAAGTAAAGATGTACACAATAATGTGCAGGCTCTGACGCCGACACTGCTTACTTCACAGGAGGTTTCCGTTCTTGAGCTCAATAAAAGACGCGGGACAGCTCAAAACCATAGACAAAGTTCTAGCTACTCAAAGGAACCACACTCACGTAACAGATGCTCAATCTGAATTACTCAAGGACAACACTGGCGGACCTCGGAACTTCCGATGGAAGCCTCAACAAGGTAACAAGGAAGATATAAGACACTCAACACACGGTGAAAGAGCGGCAGGTACTAAGTAAAGTGAGTCTCAACCGCTGCAAGGTTTGTACCCTTGAACAATGATACCAGGAACTGGCGCGCGATGCGACCAAGCTCGAAACTGCCCGAAAGTCGGTCTAAGACCGGGCCAAGTCAAAAGAAACGGAATGCTGCACCTATAGCAAGGTTACAAGCATAATGTGTGCATAATAGCTATACTTTGGCAACCACATCATATACCTATCCATTGTCTGTGCTCCCCGGTGGGCGTCCCCTAACACGGATCTGCGCTACAGAGGTATCGAAGGGAATGTGAGGCCCTTAGCTCTCACTGCGAATATGTATTACCTTTGGTTTGAAGTTGGTGCTGGCTGTCGGCTTTTCGACTAAGGGATGCAACGAATCCCGCCTGTGTGCTACCTAACCAAACACAAGGATCTTTCACAACAAGGATGTCCTCCTAGCTTACTTAGCTATAGCAAGTCTAATGTAGCTTGTGGATGAACGTCAAAAGCCTTTTTGGTGGGAAGTCTATAGCAAGAACGTCCCAGGCATCAAATCTGTTAGGCTGGTAGGCCAGACGGACTTGATATGCCTAAGACTTCACGTGACCACCGTGACTGACGTTACTCACGTGAACGATCACTAAACACATATCATGATTTAATTCACGACATGCTATTGGATTGGCACCCTTCTTATGGACAATTGTGCCATTATCCATAGCCCCAGGCAAGCAAGGATCATTAACTTGTCTCCATTGCTTTAAACCCACAAAGTAACGATTGCAAAACGGGGCAGCAGACGCATCACCGGCCTTTGCTCATGATCATGTCAAACACGGCGTGCCTATACGTACATACCAGTGTCAGGTGTCAACCAGTAATATATTCTGACGTCAGACCCCATCTGGTCGACCCCATCTTAGGGTGGGGGTCATTCCATTCCGCAGGAGATACACCTCAAGTGCAGATGCAAGAAAAACACACCGATCGACATTGCTGCCAACACTACAGCACAACCATCAAACACAACTAACCCCATGTTAGAATGGTTTGTCGTTGTCGTGTGGTCACTTCAAGATGCTGGCAAAACAAAAAAGGCAGATTAGACTAAGACCAAGATCTTCTAGGACGGACGTGTTTTCCTATGAGGCTGGCACATTTCCGTCAGAGCCAACTACGGAAGTGCTTGCAGCTCTTAGGGCCCTAGGGCCTCATGACCCTCCAGATCAGGAGCTTCTCCAGAGTGTCTTCCTCTCATGAAACTGTTGCGCCGTCCCACATGCTGTACTGGGCGGTACCTGGGACTGCAGCCAGCCGGAACTCCTTTCGGAAGGGTACCCTCCCATGTATCTCGAGTCAACTGACCTTGCAGTCCTTGGCATCCCAGCTACCAGTCATAGATAAAGTTGTGTACAGCCCAGGAGGATTCTGCAAAAACGCCGACCGTTATCTTAAATATTTACCCATTCTTTCGTTCCAACAAATCAACATCAAATGTTCACACAATCATTCTCTAAACCCTTTTGCCGGCTCAGGCATTGACAAGGTCAACAATAGCAGTGCTTAGGACAGTCTCTAAAACGCAAGGCAAGCCTCGGCCAACAATTCAAGGATAAAGGCCCGTCTAGTCATCCATCATCCGACACTTTCAATCTAATTCTTATTCTTTTTCTTATTCTTAATCATGTTCTCATTCATTCGAACTAATTCATTCATTTATTTTTTAATCTATTTGTTTAAACTCATCATTGCTAATATTACTAATATTACATTAATATTATTATTAATGTTCTTTTATTTTTATCTTTAAATAACACAGCAAGAGTAATCAATTACAAGTAACAACAACAACAAAAATAATGATAAAACATAATAGGCAATAGGTAAGAGATAATAAACAATGACATTAATGACGATATTAGAAACAATGATGATGATGATGATGATGATGATGATGATGATGATGATGATGATTATGATGATGATGATGATGATGATGATGATGATGATGATGATGATGATGAGCAGGACGCGGATGGTAATAATAGTAAAAAGATTTCCATGCCAACAACCAAAGTCACCACCACCATCAACCCTCGTCAAAAAAAAAAAAAATAGATAGTTAAAAAAATCGAGTAATGCGTAATTGCGTCTAGAGGTGCCGCGCCCCCTGGCAAGCAGCCAAAAAGGATGCGGAGAATATCCGGGACGATGGGAGCGCACCTAGCCCATAATGCAAGGTGATGTCCAACTTGTGCCGCCCAAAGCGATGTATCCACATGTGCAGGATGGCTAGGGCTCGCTGGGCGCTAGTGGGCAAGCCCTCCTTGTGCATGTCATTCCATGAGCAGTCCCTCGTGTCCTCCTCTCCATCCCAAACGCACACAGGCTTGGGGCCCTTGCTACAGGCCCCGGGCGCGGTACACTTCCTTCGGGGGGCCCGGATCTCCGCCAGTGCCTTGCAGGCCATGTACAGAAATCCAATGGATGGCACCAGGCCAGCCTCCATGGATGGCCCAACTGCGCATACGACCTCACGACCCTTGCTACACAGCTCCCAAAGAAAATTCATCTCATCATTCTCGCCATTTTCGCCCTTAACCATCATGGACATCCTCCCCGTAAACATAGCATCGAAAGCCACCCCAACTTCCGCGATGGGCTCACCCAACAGGAATCGTTGCTCAACTCTCAATCCGCACATGGTTCAGGGGAGCAAGCTTGAAAGCTCTGGCCAGTCCTCGCCCTCTTTAATACGGAACAGTTTTATATGGAAGGCCCAAGGATGGGTTGGGTTTACGGGATGCTGTGGAAACGTTAGCCAACGCAGTAGCGTGTTCACTGCCTTGGCCCCAAAGGCAGCGATGGTCTGTCCTTCCAGCCAGCGCTCCTCGGAGGCACACTGCTCCAGGTACACCGCGCGGAACACGCTGGAGGTCGCGGCCATTCTTGCAAGTTCCGGGAGGGCGAGCGCTAGGCTCACCAAGACACGCTTCTGGACCTCGTTAGGGAGGTCGTCCCATTGGACCCTGCTGGGAACCCCCTTGCTTGCGGCGGCCCTCCGCTTTGAACGCCAGCCGGATGTCTTGGACCTCTGCCACCAAAAACATACCCGTCCCCAAATTGAGCAATCTAGACAAGTACAAACGACAAAAGGCCAATGACAACCACAACAACAGACAGTAACAACAATCAATAACAATAACATACCATCAGAATGCAACAAACATGTTGAAATAAAGCACAACGCCGGAAGCTACCTGCCCATGAGACAAAGGGCGAGCCATTGAGGGTCGTAACATTTCAACACTATGGCTATGAGGTACTTTGCGGACTCAGAATCAAGAGCTACTTGTAACATGTCTGTGGCAACAACAGCTTGCTATGATGGCTGCAGGCACATGCTATGCAGTGAGCGCGGTGCCTCCACACATCTCTGGTCGTGGCTGAGGGAGTTGGCGGGAGGAGACAGAGACAGCATTCGCTATCCAAAACTGAAGGACAACTCCAGGGTTCTGAGACCATCTGTGAGGGGAGGTGCCATACAGTGAGGGTACCTTGACTAATGCTGCAACTGCAGCTTCAGTATCCTCCGAGGAATCAGCAGGCCCAGTCCCAGAAACCCCTCCAGGCTCCCTGCACAAGTGCCCAACATACTTCATTAGGCTCCCGTACAGCTGCGGCCAGACTGTAAAGACAACATTTACCTTGGACTTCATATGTGTGCATATTAAGATCCCGTACAGTTCTATCTGATTTTCATGTGTAATTACATGAACGCATACATTATATAATTGGCCGCTCTGCGTCGCAGTCAAGACGAACATTTCAAGCATTACAATCAGTCGCCATCTTCTTCTTCATGAATGGCTCTCTTTGCATCAGTCATATAATCTTCCGCTGTTTGCTATAACACAGACAGCAGCTGTTCCAACAAGAAGTAGGACCAACCGGGGGAGGGACGGGGGTGGGCAGGGGAGATGCGAGGGAGGGAGGAAGGGACAAGGAGAAATCTCTTTAGCGGCTGACTGAAGAAGACAAATTGGGGTTCCGAGCCATGAGGGAGGAGTCGCGACCCGAGAGTGATGATATGCGCAAGCGAATCGCGACGAATTCTACCTAAAAGAAGAGGGACGCAATTCACTAAACCATGCATAACTTGCGGAGAAGACACAAACTTTTCTTGACACCTCTACGCTTAATATGCGGGTATTGGAACGCTGGAAACAGATCTGGATCTGGATTCTGGCACGCTATCACACCGCCGCCACAGCTTCGCTGTGGTGCAACCGGCGATTTGACAGATCACTTAGCGCTTAACGGAATTATGGTTTTGAAAAATATGATCTTACAGATATGCGCAAGCTAGATTCTGCCAACACTAATAACCACAGGAGACCATCATACACCACCAAATGGCCACATGTGCTCAAAACTCCTCACCATTGTTTAATTATCGCTCCTGGGCAGAGATAATCCCCTTCATCTTGCATTGTATTTGTCGTCAAGTTTGACACCCCGCCGCAGCCGGTTGACACGTCCCCGGCCCAAACGCTTCTATCTCTCTTGCGCATGTTTGACTTAATGTCAGAGTATATTGTCTCCAGCTTCTTTGATCATGCACTTTCCTGTAGAAAGCCTACTGATATTGCCATAGTCAGCATGGATGGAGGACTGCTCTCGTTATCTCTCGTGGTCAGCGACACTGATCAGTGGTGTCGGAGACAACAGGGTATTTGGCAGTACGGTTCAGTTGTAATGCCTGGGTTTTCCGACCCTGCAGTGCGTGGACTAGCGCCGCACTACCATTCTTATGTGCGCTTCCGTAAACGGATGTGGCTCATTTCCCAATTGGACGAGTGTGTTGCTCTCTCTCATACTTGCCCCCGTCTATTTTGGCGGATACTCCGTGGCCAACTCCCTTCCTTGCCCCTGCCATTGCATGACCATGAGATGTGGAGCAATTTCATGTCTGGGTTCACTCGGGAGGATGTTGGTACCCCTGATGAACCCCTTATGCCCTTATCGGAGGTGGCGTATCCGCCTTTTCCTGTCACCGATGACTCCCTTAACCAACCCTTCACCTTACAGGAAATGGAGCATGCCTTTAGTGCCTTGCACACGGGGAGGAGTGTTGGATTTCAGGGTTTCCCGGCTAAATTTAAACTTCTTCACTTCGCCCAACGCCCCCCTGACCCCCAAACACGTGGACAGGACCCCCACCTCCAGGCCCCGAATTTATTGACCATTGTCAATGCTATGTTTCAGGCAGGGCTTATTCCCCCTGCCTTCACTGTGTTTCAGGTCGTCCCTGTGTTTATACCCGGGGCCAAGGATGTACTAGATACGGCAAATTACCGCCCTCTTGCTGTCCCTGAACCCTTCATGCGGTTGTATGCCACTCTCTTGAACACTAGGCTTATTCGGCATGTGAAATCTAAGGGGTTGCGCTGTCAGGCCCAAACAGGCTTCCGCCCAGGGGTTTCCACCTTGCATCAGGTCATTGCGGTTCAGCACTTCATTGACCTCGCTACGCCAGAGCACCGGTGATACCCCTTATTATTATGCTCTTTGGATTTGAGTAAAGCATATGATTGGGTTCCTCGCCCCCGTCTTTGAGAGGCCTTACTCGGGTGGGTGTACCAGCCCAACTTCTGGCTACTGTGACATCTTTGTATGACGATGCCCCCAAGTTATGTGTAAGTGGGGGACGTCCGGGGCGCTCGTGATGCCTTGGGTCGGTATCCTCCAGGGGTCCACTAGTAGTCCTACTCTATTTGCTATCTTCTCGGATGGTCTCAATCACTATGTTGAAGCTCGGTGTCCGGGTGTTGGGCCCGCCACCCGGGATGGTCGTTCTGTCCCTGTTAAGGGCTATGGCGATGACTACAAACTTCTGGCCAAGTCCGGGGAAGAGTTGCAGAATCACCTTCTCCCCGCTACGTCGGAGTGGTGCCAGTTCACACGTATGGGGGTGGATCTCCCCAAGTCGAATTTCATGGTCTTCCCCCCCCTCGCAGGAGCCCCCCCCCCCCCCCCTCGGGTTACGTATGATGGTCAACCCTGCCACAGGTGACCCAGGCTCGTCATTTAGGTGTCATGCTTTCTACGACTTCCGGCATTGGGGCTACCTTTGGCCACTTACGTGGCAAGATGTGGGGTGCCTGGTCGACTATTTTTACGCGCTATGGCGATCTTAAATGTGCCACTTCTCTAAGTCTTCTTTTGCGTCTCTACTTGGCGTGTGTGGTTCCTGCTTGTTCTTATGGGTGTGAGGTGTGGAGTCTCCGGGGGTTTTCCCCTCCTCCCCTCAGCCCTCTGCAAACACTCTAGAAAAGGATTTTCTTACTATGCTAGGGATGATCCTTGGGGTTCGTCCCATGGTCCGCACTGATGTGCTCCCTGTTGAGGTAGGCGTTTGGCCCCTTCAGCATATTTGGTTCAAGCGTGTGGTCACCTTTTGGAACTCTCTGGTGGATCTCCCGGCCGACCAGTTGCATGCCCGCAATCATAGGGACTCCTGCTGCTGCGGTGTTACGGTTCGGACTCCGTCAAGGGTGGCTTCAAGGATGTCCGCCCGTCGACGCTTAGGGTACCCCTATGAGGTTGATTGTCATATGGGTACCCTAAGCGCCCACATCCTGTTGACATGGATACTGTAACGGTCTCCTTCCATATTACTAAACCAGCCTTAGATAATATCTCGAAGCCGTCACATGCAGTGGCGGGAATATTGATAGCTGGTTGTACCGGAAGGTACCCTCATTGTTCGCGCCCCTAGGCAGGGACCAGGTCGGTGCTAGGAGGGAAGGACGACGGAAGACGGAGACATATAATGATATTCATGTAACAAGCGATTGATCCACCTGTGTCTCGCCTGTGTCTCAAGCTCTTCTCTCTCTCTTACTTGCTTCCAGTACTTACAATTGGTATTCGGCGTGATGGCGACGATCAATTCCGAGGCCAACACCGCCTTTTCCGCTGAGTTTGTCGACGCTCTAGCAGCTATCTTTCAGAAGAGTGAAGTGAATTGTCCATTTAGGAATTACTTGCTTAACTTCATTCAAAATCCAGACGGCTATTCCAGCCACCACAAAGGGTTAATTCTAGCATGCGCAAACAATTCGCGCACGTTCAGTAGTTGGGTGCAAAACTTTGCATCATTAGGCACAGCTTTTGTGAACACCGACAAGAACGAAGAATTTCAGCGGACAGTTAACCGACACTTTGACAACGTGGACGCTCTGAATTTCGGTGAATGGCTCGAGGAGTCGCAGCGGCTTTACGACCAGTGGGGCAGAAGCTCGACGGACAGGGACGACCTTGATCAAGGTCCTCATGAGGAAAGCCTTTCCCCTACCTCGCATGTTAATATGCCGGTGAATATGCCTGTACCCGCTGCTACGCCCATACCTATGGAGACGGAACCACTTGCACCGGTACCTGAGCTTTTAAACTTATTGACCAAGGAAGAGTTACTGACTGTTGCGCTAACGACTAAGCCTTCGGCTGTGTCAGCCAAAACTTGGCTATCAATGACGACCGCAGAGCGAAAAATAATGATGACCGGCGCGGACGCCACCTCTGGTACTCCCCCACCTTCGCGCTTGATTGTGGACTCTGTTGAACCAGTTGGAACATCTACTGTTTTCACGGGTCATAAGCCCAACAGGTTTTCAAAGAATAAATACAGTGATAAGATGTTGCCTCCGCCCGAAAAATTTACGGGAGCACTCACGGGGGTATCCATATCTTTGTTTCTGAATCAGATGCATGTATATCTATCGACACGATTAGGAATATCAACACCCATTGAACACGAGTGGGGAACATTGCTTTTTAATCATTTGGGCGGTGATGCCCTCGACCTGGTGCACGCCAGGATGGAAGCCGTAAAGCGGCCTTTAACGTGGACAGAGACTTGTTCTCTGCTGGAAAATGCGTTTGTGGATCTCTCGCACAACGCAGTGTACTTGGGAGAACAGATTGACTCCCTTACTTATAAAGATTTTGAGAATAAGGGCGGGCTTATGGCGTTCTGCCACGCTTTCCAGTCTTTGGCCACAAAGCTGGGATCTCGGAGGTCTGACGAAGACCACATTAAACATTTGTATAATGTGTTACCTGGGCGCATGTGCGCCATGCTGACTGCCAAGTTTGATTTTTTCCAGCAGGTGAAACTAACCGATGTACTCCGTGCATTACGCACTTCAAGATTTGGCCTAGAGCATCCCAACAACAACACCATTAAGGCCAAGGACTCACGGATGAGTGCAGGGCGTTTTGGCTCAAACTCTCGGGGAGGTTACACTCCTCGTGGCTCCTCCGCTAATCGGGGTGATGCCTACCACTATCGTGGGGGCTACAACAACAATCGCTCTTGGCAGCGTTCGAGCGACGCAAGAGGACCAACAACACCCAACAATCATGGCAACTTCGCCAATAGCAACCAGGACAGCAACAAACGTCGCCGTACGGCTTTTGACTTCGTAAAGGATAACAAGGTGACTTCACTTTGTGATTTCAATGCACGATTGGAGCAACTTAACTCCACTGAACTCGCCTCCGAGTTTGAAGGTTCGTGTAACTTACCCTACTCGAGCGGGCTGCGGAAATCTATCTTAGATCCCCACACGAGTAAGCAAGAGTTTCAAAGAACTCTCAACGAACAAAACCAATTCGTAGGTATGGGCGATAACTCCCAATTTTCTCGCGTGTTTGGGTCGAAACACGAACCTGCTTTTGATATGTCAGCTTCGGGCTATGTTGCAGGCCAACTCATAACGGTCAAACTTGACACTCAAGCATCAACATCATTTCTACCAAGCCACTTGGCGCGAGCAGCGGGAGTTTGCTTGGGCGCAACGGATAAGAGCACCTCTGCTTCAGTTGCAGACGGGCATCGCCTTAATGTTTATGGCATATATCAGTGCCCTTTCACACTTAATGGACATAATTTAAAAGCCCAATGTGTTGTTGCTGATCTACCGGGGGACGTTTTGTATTTGGGAAGAGATTGGTTGACAACTATGGGAGCCAAACTCGACTTTATGGATGGTTCGTTTTCATTAAGCATTGGGAAAACCAAAGTAGAATTTCAAGCTGTTGAAGAACATTTAGATTCAAATCAGACGCTCCATGCCGTGTTGTGTTCATTACAGTTAAATGGTTCTGCAGACTTGAGCCAAAGGCTTGCGTCGGCTAACCCCTTGGTGGCCGAGATACTGACTGAGTATCAGGACTTGTTTCCTGAGAGTTTACCTGCAGGGTTACCTCCATACAGAGGGACGCAACATGTAATTGATTTGGACCCAACGATCCCAATAAAGCCTGGCTACTTGCCACGCCACTCTCCAAAGGAGAAGCAAGCGATTGAAGCAACAATTGGACAGCTGTTGGCTTTGGGGCTAATTGAGGAGAGTACAAACCCATTTTTTGCACCTGTATTACTTGTCGAAAAGAAAGATGGTTCTTTTAGAATGGTTGTTGATTATAGGAGGTTGAACGCTGCAACAATAAAAAACAATGCTCCGATCCCCCGCTTAGATGAAACATTGGATGAACTTGCGGGTGCTAAGTATTTCACGTCTTTAGATTTACATAGTGGGTATCATCAACTTAGACTTTCTGATCAGGATGTCCCAAAAACATCCTTCAAAACACACATGGGGCAGTTCCAGTTTTAAGTCTTACCATTTGGACTTTCTAATGCTCCTGCGACTTTTCAAACTGCAATGAATAAGGTATTTGCTAAGTACTTGCACAAGTTTGTCGTGATATATTTAGATGATATCATGATTTACAGTAAAACTAAAGATGAGCACCTGCAACACTTGAAACTTGTCATGCAGTTATTGCGGGACAATCGGTTTTATTTGAAACTGTCAAAATGTTCCTTCATGGAGACATGGACACTGTTTTTGGGGTTTTATGTGGGGCCAGAGGGGATCAAACCTGACCCAGCAAAAGTGGCTGCAGTGCAAGCTTGGGCTACCCCAACTTCATTGACTGACGTTAGAGCCTTTCTGGGGCTCTGCAATTTTTTCAGACGTTTTGTGCAGGGATTTACAGCACTGGCCTTGCCACTGATTCACCTCACCAAGAAGGACGTCTCATTCAAGTGGACTGCAGCATGCCAAGAGGGGTTTGAAGGGCTTAAGGCCGCACTCACAGAAGCGCCAGTACTTCAGGCACCTGATCCCTCCCTTCCTTATACGTTAGTTACTGATGCATCGGGATATGGGATGGGAGCTGTCTTAATGCAAAATAGTAAACCAATTGCCTATCTATCCAAGCGATTTTCTAGTGCTGAACTCAATTATTCTGTGTCTGAGCAAGAGCTCTGTGCCACAATTTATGCGTTAAAAACATGGAGACATTATTTGGAAGGTTGTGAAGGATTAACAATTATTACAGATCATCACCCAAACACATTCTTCCAAGGCACACCAGTGCTTAGTAGGAGGCAGGCCAGGTGGTATGAAACCCTTCAGAGATTTCATTTCACTTGGAAATATGAACCCGGGCACACGAACATTGCTGATCCATTGTCAAGGTGCTCAAACCTCTTACAGCAAGTGCAGGAACACACCCTGGCTGCTATGACACGGGCCCGCAACCGTGCAGCAGCAACCTCGGAGCCGGCACCGGACAGACACCCACGGGAAGCACCGAGCGCCACCGAGACGGCGCCATTATTAATTATTAATAAAGATAAGTTCATTCCAACGCGAATTGTGCAAAGTTCTGTCCCCAGCCCTAGTTCCGTCCGTGACCTGCACGCAACGGATCTGCCGCCCGAGTCCCCAACCCAGACGGCTGTTCCTGAAAATGTTTCGCTTGATTCCGATGTAAATATGTCAAATGACATTGAAAATTGCCCTGTCGGAATAATTCATTCCCACAGACAACCTTTTCCCCCTGACCAGGACCTCCCAGGACCTCCTCTGCTAAACCAACTCAAACTCGCATATGAAGCAGACCCTAAGTTTTCTTTGAATACTTTTGTTGAAGATTTGAAGTTTCATGATGGATTTTATTGGAAAAAGGTTGCACAAGGATACGAACGCATCCTAGTGCCTTCCAACTCAAAACTGAGAGAGGCTCTCATCTCTGCCTTCCACGATACCCCTTCCTATGGACATATGGGGGCCAAACGAACTGCTGAAATCATAAGAAGGCATTTTACCTGGCCAGGGATGCTTGGGGAGGTCAGGCGCTTCATCAAGAGCTGTGACTCTTGCCAACGCAACAAGCCAGATGCACCTGGTCAGAAGGGGCTACTTCAGCCACTCCCTATACCAGATAAGCCCTTTGATTCTCTTTCTTTTGATTTTATAACATGTCTCCCACCCACCAATGAGGGGCACAATGCCTTGCTGGTGGTGGTGGATCGCCTCACAAAGATGTGCAGACTTATTCCATGTGACTTTCACTGCACGGCGCAAGATGTTGCGCAGCTTTTATTGACGCATGTTTTTAGTATATTTGGGGTTCCAGAAACCCTCATTTCTGACAGAGACCCCCGTTTCACATCACAATGGTTCCAAGCATGTTGCTTGCAGATGGAGTGAAACAGTGCATGTCATCCCCATACCATCCTCAAACGGATGGTCAAACAGAACGAATGAACAGAGTAGTGGAGGACATGCTTAGGCATTTTGTTAACCCACGTGGTTCGGACTGGGATCAATTCATCCCTGCTGCACAGCTGGCCATTAACAATGCATTCCAAGAGTCGGTGAAGTCCACCCCCTTCTTTTTGAATTTCGGCAGACACCCACGAGTCCCTGAGTCCCTTGCATGTCACATACCTTCCCCTCCTATCAGTGATAACCCACCAGCCCTGCCCAACCCCAACTTGTCATCTGCCAAAATGTCTTCTGGGCCCATGAACGTGCACTTGCATGATGCCACATTAACGCTTCAAGCTGCTGTAAACCGTCATTCAGCTTGGGAAGAGGCAAAAAATAATATCAAAGTGGCACAAGAAGCTCAGAAAAAGTATTATGACAAGGGCAGGAAACAACTGGACTTAAAGGAAGGTGACCAAGTTCTGTATTCCACCAAGAACGCAGGACTAAAAACAACACTCTGCCGAAAACTTTTACCCAAATGGGCGGGCCCTTTCAAAGTTTTGAAAGTCGTCAATGAAGTTGCATTCAAACTAGATTTTCCACCTCACCTGAAGTGGCATAATGTCGTACATGTATCTTCATTAAGAAAGTATGTACAAGGTCGACGGAAACCCCCTCCTTTGCCCATCGTGATAGATGGAGAAATCAATTATATTGTGGAAAGCATTCTGGCACACCAGAGAACCGGCTCTCGCAAGGGCAAACCTTTGTACAAGTATCTCATCAAGTGGGAGGGATATGACCCCACTTACAACTCATGGGAACCCGAAAGCAACCTGGTGGGGACGTGTGACGGCCCCCTCTCCGTCTACAAGTCTACCCACAGTCTCTGACTTGTCAGGGAAGGGGGGCTGGCGGTGCAAGAGGTGGGCTGGCACAAGTCTCTCCTGGGTGAACTAGGGGACTTAGCCAAAACTTGGGCTCAGTTGCTCTACTAACCATGGGGCCCTTATGGGGAGGTCACATGGGTCGTCACGTGATACCATTGGACTTTTATGGGGAAGTTCTTTGGTTGCTCACGTGACATTGTTTTGGGAAGTTCAGGGGACGCCTTGACTTCCAAGAAAGCTCCGTCGATGACGCGCTTTAAGCGGCAGCCTGGCCAGCTGCCCTTGCACGCCCACCGCCCAAGTGGCGCCCGGGGCAAGTGCGGTCCTTCGTAGTGACGAGGACATTGGGGGGTCGATATTTACCGCGAAGTTTTCTGGGCGACCGCCTGATCAACGGTCTGCAGCCTTGGGAATTTTGGGAATTCCGGTAGATGGAGATCCCAGTATATCTGATAGCCCTGAATTTGGGCTTATTTTCTGGCATTTCGCAGACACTTGCACCTGAATCCACGGTATGGGACGTGGAGGACGGTAGCAGTAGAAATTTGATTGAAGAAGAAGAAAGATATAAATTGAATTGATTGACTTACTCCTTGAGCTTACCTAACCCTCCCTCTCTAGTTGCCACTTGGTTTCCTACGCCTATGATATTTCTTGAAGGGGGTCGCATTTAAGGGGGGGGGAGATGTAACGGTCTCCATCCATACTACTAAACCAGCCTTAGATAATATCTCGAAGCCGTCACATGCAGTGGCGGGAATATTGATAGCTGGTTGTACCGGAAGGTACCCTCATTGTTCGCGCCCCTAGGCAGGGACCAGGTCGGTGCTAGGAGGGAAGGACGACGGAAGACGGAGACATATAATGATATTCATGTAACAAACGATTGATCCACCTGTGTCTCGCCTGTGTCTCAAGCTCTTCTCTCTCTCTTACTTGCTTCCAGTACTTACAGATACAGTTTTAGCCCTCGTTTGGCAGGCCAATACCCTCGATGTGCCTTCCCTCCATGTTCCCCGCGGTTAGCCCCTACGGATCCCCAGCTGCAGCTTTGTACTTATGTGCAAAGGTTTGCGCGCCCTACTAAGGCTCAGCGCTCCCGCCTAAATTATCTATCTCTTGGTGTTTCCAAGGTTCGGATCCTCCTCAGGTTTCGTCTTGGTGTTCATGGCCTTCCCATTGATATGGGCCACTGGCAGCGGCTTCCGCGTCTTGATCGCATGTGTGATATGTGTGGTTCCGCTGTGGGTGATGAACACCACTTTGTTTTTGACTGTCCCGCTCTTACCCCGGTGCGGGACAGTTACCCTCAGTTGTTGTGCTAGTCCCTCACGGTCTCTTCGGCAGTTCATTTGGCAAGCTGACTTGTGTGCGGTTGTATGTTTCACCTCAAATGCCTTTTAGGCTCGTGTAGACTTACGCCGGATGCGGTGACGTCTGTGGCTGCCCCTCCCCCCTTTTTTCCCCCTTTCCCCGTTTTGTTTACGCCGTTGCGTGTCTAGTCTTTGTTTGGCTACCTCGTGTGGCCCGGATTTCTTTATTTCGGCTAGCGTGTGTGTCGTGGACATCTTATCATGCCACCGTGGCTGGACAGATGTGGCTCCTTCCTTCTCGAAAGGTACGGGGTTTACATTGTGGCCACGTCTAGGGCCTACGGTCAAGCACCACACTCCCAACCAAACCTCGACACACAGGTTCGATTCCACGACAGTAAACCTGACAGTAATCCTCGGATGGAATTATCCCACCCTTGCTGGCCACAGGAAAACATGGCATATATGAGAACTGTGTTAGTATTTCGTGCAAGAATTTCCCCCGTGATCGCATGTGCAGTATGGGTGAGTCCAGCCTTACATCGGTTCTCCCCGCCATGGATTATGTAATCCATGGCGGGGACAGCCGATGTCAGGCTGGACTCACCCATACTGCACACGCGATCACGTGCACGGGGGAAATTCTTGCACGAAATATTAACACAGTTCTCATAATATAAGCACTTAAACGTGTTTTTACATCTTAGGTTTCAGGGTTTATCGTTCATATCTTAGTGTTCAGGGAAACCCTACCCTGCTTCTCGCTCATGTATCTTATGAGATACAATGCCCTAGGTAATTAGCTTAGATAATTATAATTATCTAGGGCAATGTATGTAGATACAATAAGTGGATAACTCGACCCCGAACATGTACTCCTGCATAGAGCCCCAGACTTCATCTCCCTGTGAAGCCTGTCTAGATACTTTCGTAATTACGCAAGTAAGAACCCTTAAAAGAACCCTTCCATGACTCGGCCTAGGATATCATGACCTCCCAATTGACACTGGCAGGCAACAAGGGTTCTCCTGTATTGAGAGGGTCTGTACTATGTGTTCATTAGGGCATGCCATTAAATGAGTACCCTCACGAAGTCCCCACCATAAAGCCAAAACGCTATTGAAATAGAGAGTGAAAAGCCTCGTACCCAGTTGAGGGACACTTCTAAATAAGGTTAATATTCAGTCAGGACACAAAGCGTGAAGTTTTATATAACCCTTTTTTTTTCCGATCCGTGATGATATCCATGTAATATTGCAATGATCGATCATTTCAAAATTACACAACACAGTACTGCAAACGTTAATGGCCCATTGGTTTGTAGATCATCCATGCACACTTTCCTTCCGCTTAGGTTTGATATGGACCTCCTATTAACACAATAGTCTGCCAATACTGTTATGGCAGACCTGCCATAACACTAGTATTATGCTCAAGTCTGATGCATTGGGCACCACCGAGCTTGTAAAGATAACAGAATGGACTCCTTATGCTTACGGTGACCATCAGGGATCGCCCAGTATCTATCCTGAGATCATGACCAGCTGATCAGCTTGGAGTGCGGGAAATCTAACTCGCAGGAGAAACGCCTCATTTGCAAGAAGGACACCGACATTGCTGCCAACACTGCAGCAGAAGCAGCAAACACACCAAACCCCCTTGATGAACTGTCATGCACGGAGTACCCCATGGGAATACCCCGTGGCCGTATGCATGCTATTGAATTGGCTCCCTTCTCATGGACATTTGTGCCATTATCCATAGCCCCAGGCAAGCAAGGATCATGAACTTGTCTCAATTGCTTTAAATCCACATGGTAACGCTTGCAAAACGGGTCAGCAGACGCATCACCGGCCTTTGCTCATGATCATGTCAAACACGGCGTGCGTATACGTATATAACAGTGTCAGGTGTCGTGGTGTCATGTACGGGTCAGCAGACGCATTACCGGCCTTTGCTCATGATCATGTCAAACACGGTGTGCGTATACGTATATACCAGTGTCAGGTGTCAGGTGGTATGTACGTATATACGTACAGACCAATGTCAGGTGTCAACCAGTAATATATTCTGACGTCAGACCCCATCTGGTCAACCCCATCTTAGGGTGGGGGTAAATCCAACCCGGAGGAGATACACCTCAATTGAGGTTTTGCTGTAGTGTTGGCAGCAATGTCGCTCGGTGTGTTTTTCTTGCATCTGCACTTGCAAGTGCAGATGCAAGAAAAACACACCGAGCGACATTGCTGCCAACACTACAGCAAATGCATCAAACCCAACTAACCCCATGGGAGAATGCTTTGTCGTTGTCGTGTGGTCACTTCAATATGCTGGCAAATAAAAAGCAGATTAGACTGAGACCAAGATCTTCTAGGACGGACGTGTTTTCCTATAAGGCTGGCGCACTTCCGTTATAGCCAACTGCGGAAGTGCTTGCAGCTCTTGGTCAGGACAACTCCAGGGTTCTGAGACCATCTCTGAGGGGAGGTGCCACACAGTGGGGGGTACCTTGGCTGATTCGGCAACTGCAGCTTCGGTATCCTCCGAGGAATTAGCAGGCCCAGTCCCAGAAACCCCTCCAGGCTCCCTGGGCAAGTGCCCAACATACTTCATTGGGCTCCCGTTCAGTTGCGGCCAGATTGTTAAGACAACCATTACCTTGTACTTCATATTTGTGCATAGAGAGATCCCGTACAGTTCTCTCTGATTTTCATATACAATTACATGAACGCATACATTCTAGAATTGGCCGCTCTGCGTCGCAATTAAGGCGAACATTTCACGCATTATAATCAGTCGCAATCTTCTTCTAGATGGCCATCTTCTTCAGCATGTAACCCAAATGTAACCCTTATGGGGGTCCCGAGTGTTGCCTGAATGTTGTCGAGTCGCGAGGTCGACCAGATGCCGGTGCCCGGAACTGCGGATGCATTGTGTAACCATAAAGAATCCCCCTTGGCCCCGATAGTATATCAATATACACGCTTGATATAACGCAAGAATTCGGAAATACACACCTGCTGTGCATATGCGAGCAATTGTTTCGTACGTGAAAACCGCTGAATAACGTCGAAAACCATCTAAAAAAGACTGAAAACTTCAGTGAAAAGCATGGTCATGGACTCCAGTGTCTAGAGGTTGTCCCACAAATTTGGACGCTTTTCCGACATTATTCGTCGCGATTCGTACTCGATTCCGATGAACCATTGTTCACGAACCGTCGGATCGCGTCGAATTCCGTCATGTTTTCGTACGAAAAGCGTCGACGACATTTGGCGCTCGGTAGTCGTGCGGAACTTTTTTCCGACTCGATTCCGTCTCGATCCGTCGCGATTCGACTCGATTCAGCTCCGGGATTTCCGTAGTGTTCTTCATGAACGGCTCTCTTTGCCTCGGTCATATACTCTTCCGCTGATTCCTATAACACAGACAGCTGCTGTTCCAACAAGTAGGACCAACCGGGGGAGGGACGGAGGTAGGCAGGGGAGATGCGAGGGAGGAAGGAAGGGACCAGGGGAATTCTCTTTAAGCAGCTGACTGAAGAAGAGAAATTGGGATTCCGAGCCGTGAGGGTAAAGTGGCGACCCGAGAGTGATGATCTGCGCAAGCGAATCGCGACGAACTCTACCTAAAAAGGAGGGACGCAATTCACTGAAACCATGCATAACTTGCGAAGGACAAAAACGTTATTTGCCACATCTGCGCTTAATATGCGGGTATTGGAACGCTGTAAACAGATCTGGATCTGGATTCTGGCACGCTATCACGCTGCCGCCACAGCTTCGCTGTGGTGCAACCGGCGATTCGACAGATCACTTAGCGCTTAATGGAATTATGGTTTTGGAACCTTACAGATCTGCGCAGGCTAGATTCTGCCAACACTAATAACCACAGGTGATCATCATACACCACTAAATGGCCACATGTGCTCAAAACCCCTTACCGTTGTTTGATTATCGCTCCTGCGCCGCGATAATCCCCTTCATCTTGCATTGTATGTGTCGTCAAGTTTGACACCCCGCCGCAGCCGGTTGACACGTCCCCGGCCCAAACGCTTCCATCTCTCTTGCGCATGGCTGACTTAATGTCAGAGTATATTGTCTCCAGCTTGTTTGATCATGCACTTTCCTGTAGACAGCCTACTATTGCCATAGTCAGCATGGATGGAGGACTGCTCTCGTTATCTCTCGTGGTCAGCGACACTGATCAGTGGTGTCGGCGACAACAGGGTATTTGGCAGTACGGTTCAGTTGTAACACCTTGAAAGGTAGGGGGCACTAGTAGATTTCGCAACTATAATTCGATGTGAATTCGATGCGGAATTCATCCTGGTGTCGGGATGCCGAATTCGCTTCGAATTCGATCCGAATTGACTGTAACACCTTTTCCACGCGTTTTCTGACCAGTTTCGGGCCGAATTCGGCATCGCTCCTTGATTCGTGATATTGCGAATACAGGCTGAATTCGAATCGAATTCGCATCGCTCATGTATTCTTGACAATGCGAATTCAGGCTGAATTCGATACGGATTCGATTGAGGATTTGATGGGGCATAGAGGCTGAATTCGATATGTATTCGATACGGATTCGATTGAGGATTAGATGGGGCATACAGGCTGAATTCGATATGTATTCGATTCGGTTACATAGCAGTGCAATGTACAGGTCGGATAGTAATGGGTCTGGAATGACATCCCTAGCTCGAGCGAGCTCAGGTTGTTCAGATAGAACTCTTGTTTTACATGGACCATTAGATTCCAGTACATATAAACCCCATATGTGCCTGTGTATATCCTAACCCGCAAGACTGGGACTTACACGCTTGCAAGCACAAGTGTGTGGCATCTAACTTATCAAGGTACAAGACTGCGCTCTCGTCTGGTTCAAGGATGTACGACACGTATCCTAATTATACCCTTCCAAGCATCTCATTGAATGAGTCCAAGCTTACTCTGCCCATGTGCCTGATCCATCCTCACCTGCAAGACTCAGACTTACACACTTGTGTGGCAACTTACTTCTCAAGATACAAGACTGCGCTCTCGTCTGGTTCAAGGATGTACGACACATATCTTAGCTTGGTATACCTATACTATCCTACAGGCATACCCTTGCAAGCATCCCACTGAATGATTCCAAGGGGCGCCATGCATGGGCGCAAGCACCTCAGTACCAATACCAACTGGCCAGTTGCCACTAATGACATGTTAAAAGTTGCCAGCATGGTTGTTCATGGACCTTCAAGACATTGAAGTAACACCTTGTGCATTGATCAGATCTAATGAAATCAAAATCATAGAGAGCGCGCGCGCGCGCGCGCACACACACACACACACACACACACACACACACGCACACACACAATCCTGTAGATAAGTTCAGTGCCTAATATGCATTATACACAGTTCCCATCATCATCTCTTTCCCACCCTCTGCCCACCCTCTAACCCTTTGTTAAAAGGATTCAGTTAGGACACAGCATCACCACAGCCGAGCCTCCAGGATGCCCGATCACCACTGAGCGAGCTTCAACTCTCCCAAAGATGCCCCAACTCTCAAAGAAGGCACATCAGGCCAGAATGTGATTCGAAAGGCAGGCGCATAGCCCACGGTAGTGTATTACGCAGCCGCATAGATAAGTCGTATTGGACCTAGTGTCCTTGAGTGGCGCTCTGCCCATCTCCACAACCCCGGTTGACAGCCTGTCTGTCTCCGAAAGCGCTCCCGCTGTCGTCCTGCAGAGGCAGAGACGCCATCAATAATTATTGGTTACTTATTACTCTTCTAGTGTAAAGTGATTGCTAGTAGCGCCAAAAATTGTGACCAATGCAATGGGGCTTGTGGATGCTCCACCACAAGGAAGGTCCAGACAATTGTGCAGTATTCAAAGCACAAGTTCTTGCATATGTAAAGCACTGACATGGGAATCTCATACTTGTCTGACTAGCAACCATTCTATTTGGCAAGGCAGATATCTGGAGGCACATCGATAGGCCTTAGTTGGCTCAAGTTACTGTTCCGCCAAGTAACAACCCCCCCCCCTTGGGCCAAGGCCTTTTCATTAAATCAAAGAAGTGGCCTTGGCAAACAGTGGGACAGCAAACATATCCATGCCAAGGCTATATCTGCTCTGCTGCTCTCGACGTGATGCGAGTGCTTTACTGCAGTACTGCAAGCATGAGCGGAATTAGCAGAGTGCTTACTCCATTGGCTCTGTGTCAACAACATTCTCTGTAGTATTGTCAAGCAGTAGATTCGCACACATCTACGCATCCACAACCCCCCCCCCCCTTATAACGTTAATTGACAGAGGGTTAACTTGAATTGTTGATTAACAGAGGGTTAAGCTTAATTGTTAATTAACAGAGAAAAATCCCAATGACACAAACTTTGGTATCATGACGTCTGAAAGCACATTAATTCAGAACCCGCAATGACATTATATATGAGACCCTATGGGCGGATTTGGACACACAAGCATTCATACCTTTGGCACTTTGCAAGCTCAGTCCCAGTTTCAACAGATTCTGGATGATGAAAAAGCAGTAGAAGCAGTCCTTTTGCCAGCCAGTCAAAAGGGATCGGGGGACAGGTTTGGCCTTCTAGGCCCTCCCGTTAGGTACATTGAGACTGCTTATCAGCACCAGTTCCTATATCTTGATACCGGTTGCATTATGCTTGCCGTGCTAAGAAAATTGACAAGCCCCTCTTGCTACCTGCCACCTCCCCCTGTCTGCCCCCCCCTCCCACCCGGGCCGCTATGTCCCCCGAGCGATGCGCCTGCCCGCGACCATTGTGTGACCCTCAGTGATCCAATGATATGCAACACCAACATGGCGCCAGTAACCATAACAGCAACATACAGGGAAGACCCCCCCGCGGGGGGGGGGGGGGGGGACCTGAAAAAGACAAGGAGCTGCTATATATGAGCTCTGTATGAACGTCAAGAGCTGGTAGCAGCCAGGAACCAGACTCAACCCATCCAACTACAACATAAGATGATCTTCCCGAATGTTTTTGGGAGCAACGGCTTGGCACTGCATGAGCCAAAAAGACAGTAGTATATGTACTGAGAAACGACGAAGACTTACCTGCAGGAGCGAAGACTTGAACAAGATGTATAGAAATTTGAAACACGAATTCTGAAACTGCTACAAGCTGCATCTTGAGAGGTTGAGGAAGATGCAACACCTTGCGCATCATTTTCCCTGATGAGATGCAGTTCCTGTGGTTACGTTGGCTGCAGCAAAGAGTGGACAAGCCCCTGCATCCAACACATCTCATGATTGTCCCACATCGCCCATTATATGCAAGAGCGCATAAAAAATTACTAAAAAAATGCTTGTCACACAAGAGGGGTTGTGTGTGTGTTGTGCCCCCGGGGGGGGGGGGGGGGGAGGGGGCAGAGATATTGAGGGCTAGGAGAGGCCTCTCACCCTGCAATGCACTACTGACCAGACCTTCTCCCTGAGGAGATCCACCCATGGAGCCAGTAGTGCTTTTAAGGCATACATGCTTCATTTGCCCACAGCAGTGTGTATTGCCTGCAGAGAGAATACCAGGAGGTGCAGCATGAACTGCAGCAGATGCACTACTTGAACCACCTTTACGCAGCCTTGCTTAATTTCTATAAGAACATGTATCACCGGTGGGAACCCCCAACACATACCCCCCTTCTCACTGTAAGACACACCAGAGGCGGAGGGGGGGCAGACAGGGCAACTGTGTGAATTGGAATTCCGAGCCAGGGTGCCTCTTACCAGCTCCCCTCCTTGGATGGTGCAACAAAGAGTACAGATTATTTTACATGTGTTTAGTCCAATGGTAGTAATTGGGTAGTCCTTGGCCTGAACGCTTGACTGCATATTGCAGCTTGTGTGTCTGGCAGACGAAGATGTCGAGATGTACACTGACACGCAGCAGGTATCCCCCAAACATCTGCATTCACAGTCCTACATCAACGCACTATATGAAACTATATTGTTCATGAGATTCTGGGGCACCAACTGCAAGGAACACCAGAACAGTGCCTGCAACAAGTACACCACGGTTCAACAGCATATGATACTCAGCCAATTCTCCTAGGAATATGAATTCCTCTGCAATACTCCTGAGCAAGCCTGACTTAGTGCAAGCGCAATAGCCGGCTGACAGTGGGACGATCTGCGGTAGAAGGACGAGCAGATTCCGAGGTACCACCAATATGATAAGTATAAGAAATGCATAAGAAGCGAAATTTAAAGCACGGCAGCATGAAGCAATGCGAACCTGCCTCAAAAAAGCATGGGCGCCAGCTGCAACATCGGACTTTACTTGCAAAGTCCCAAGAGTCCGGAGCATTGTGACTGCCATCAGACATAAAAGCACCTCAGATGGAACAGCAGAACATGAGGAGTGCTATGAGAGCAGAGGCAACCTAAGTTTACTGCGAAGCAATCAAACGGCTTCATGTTTCGGAAGGTTCCGCGGAGATCCGGACCGTGCCAGCGAACAGTACCGTCAGTATGTTGGTGTACTGCTCTACTGAAAGTTGTAAATCCCTTCGAGGACCCCCCCCCCCCTCCTCTCTCTCTCTCTCTCTCTCTCTCTCTCTCTCTCTCTCTCTCTCTCTCTCTCTCTCTCTCTCTCTCTCTCTCTCTCTCTCTCTCTCTCTCTCTCTCTCTCTCTCTCTCTCTCTCTCTCTCTCTCTCTCTCTCTCTCTCTCTCTCTCTCTCTCTCTCTCTCTCTCTCCTCTTCTCTCTCTCTCTCTCTTCTCTCTCTTCTCTCCTCTCTCTCTCTCTCTCTCTCTCTTCTCTCTCTCTCTCTCTCTCTCTCTCTCTCTCTTCTCTCTCTCCTCTCTCTCTCTCTCTCTCTCTCTCTCTCTCTCTCCTCTCTCTCCTCTCTCTCTCTCTCTCTCTCTCTCTCTCTCTCTCTCTCTCTCTCTCCTCTCTCTCTCTCTCTCTTCTCTCTCTCTCTCTCCTCTCTCTCTCTCTCTCTCTGTTCTCTCTCTCTTCTCTCTCTCTCTCTCTCTCTCTCCTCTCTTCCTCTCTCCCTCTCCTCTCTCTCTCTCTCTCTCTCTCTCTCTCTCTCTCTCTCTCTCTCTCTCTCTCTCTCTCTCTCTCTCCCTCCCTCTCTCTCTCCCCTCCCTCTCTCCTCCCCCCCCTCCCCCCCCCCCCCCTCTCTCTCTCTCTCCCCCCCCCCCCTCTCTCATTCATGCTGGGCTGCTCATTGTTAGTGCACACCCGCAGCCGTCCAGGTGCAAGAGTGCGTGCAGGTGGGGACGTGCGTGCGCAGTGAACACAGGGAGGACTTGTTTGTAGTGAAGGGCTGCATGTACTCGCAAAAGGACTCGGGGTTTCAGAGGCGACCACCCCACTGCAGGACTCATTACTGCACCTCATTACTAGACAAACCTAGCTGCACTTACTGCCAATTTTCTGTATACCAGGCCAGAAAACATGGTAGCAAACTAAAATTTGTGCGTGTTTGCGTTGATGGGCCACCGAATTGGTTTGATAAGGTGCGGGTTGTCACCTGCAAAGGTGCCAGCGTGCTCAAGCTTATCAATCAACGAATGTAAAATCTCTTGTTCACAGTAATAAGCAGTTCCAGCACGAGCTGACGAAGCTTTCTTCTTGTGTCTAAAAGCCGTGGCATGGCTGACCCAATTACGGGGATCAAGAACCCTAAAATCTATTACATCATGAGGGGAACATATGCGGCACCGGCACACATGCTGCCTCCTTGATGTTAGATTTCCAACAAAATCTGTAAACCTGCAGGTTGGAAATCTAACATCAAGGAGGCAGCATGTGTGCCGGTCAGCTGACCTTGTTTGCCTTCGGGTCTAGCAGACTGTCCCAGACCCAGGGACCCGCAGACGAATAAGAAGCGGTTTGGTTCCTTGCTCGACTCATGATGATTATCAATCTACATCATAATAGGCTTTCAACTTGCCCTCGCGTGCAAAGTAACGCTTATTGCAGAGGGCGGCTTGAACACATCCGTGTCATAGTATGTTACTTATACCTAAGCCAGAACGTAACGCACAATCCTCTTGGTGATTAAGTCACACGGGCAGCCCAGGACGAATTCGTACTGAATTCGATGTTGTCCTACATGACTCGCTGGGACAACATCGAATTCGGTATGGATTCACCCCGGGCTGCCATCGATCGCGAGAGCCTATGCGAATCCGCATCGAATTCGGCCAGTCGGAAAACGCGTGTCGAAAGCAGGCTCCCTTCTTACCGAATTCAGAGCGAATTCGAATCGAAAGCGACTGTCCAGCGAAATCGACATCGAATTCGCATCGAATTATAGTTGCGAAATCTACTAGTGGGGTTTACGTCTAAGGCCTACGGTGTAGCACCAGGACTAGTCCTGGAGTACTCCCAACCAAACTTCGACACACAGGTTCGGTTCCAAGACAGTAAACCTGACAGTAATCCTTGATGGAATTATCGCACCCTTGCTGGCCACAGGAAAACATGGCATAAACCATGGCGGGGACAACCGATGTAAGGCTGGACCCACCCATACTGCACATACGATCCCGGGGGAAGCCCTTGTACGCAATACTAACACAGTACTCAATATACAAACACTTAAACGTGTTTTTTTATCTTAGGGTTCAGGTTTTAGGGTTCATATCTTAGTGTTTATAAACACTAAGGAACTTAGTGTTTATAAACACTAAGGAACTTAGTGTTTATAAACACTAAGGAACTTAGTGTTTATAAACACTAAGGAACTTAGTGTTTATAAACACTAAGTTCCTTAATTAAGGAACCCTAACCTGCTCCTCGCTCATGATCAACTCTGAATTTCATTGGGCTTCAGATAGTGTATCACATGCACATCCTGTCAGTGGTACCACCATGGTGTTGCTTGGGGGTATGCACTCTGTCTGACACATGTGGTACATGACATGACATGACCTGACATGCATGTGTGGCAGTGGTCAAAATTCATGGTCGACCACTACCGGTTTGGGGCCCACGTAGGAAACTTCCTTTTTTACTGTGATGCTCCCTCTCACAACAGTGTGGTTGCATTGTGCTTCCGGATCCGTCTGCCAGGTTCATAATCTCATCGTGCTTATTGCCAAATGGCTGGGTTTTCAAAATGACCGGTCATGAATGCAATAACAACGTTGTTATAGTCAACTAATCCTCCATTACTATAGGGAGTTTACAACGACCCGGGCCTCAAACCCAATTGGTTTAAGCTTCAAGTTATCTAATGTGTCAACGACCTAAACCCAGTAACTCTTTCTATGGGTGCCGATACAAAAGATGCAGCGAATACTATATCCGGCTCAGTGTTGTCAGGTCAAATTACGTGGTCTTTAGGCATAGCACTGTACAGTACAGAACTAGTAACGGATATTCCGTACTTAACAGCTACTGCCCAAAACTGTTAAACATATACGATGCATCGTCTGACAAAAATGTCCTATATATGGCATTAATATATATTTATGTTTATATATATAGGGTTTCGCCACCTGGAACTCGGGGCAGTACCGTTCCATCTTTTTCGCGCAGATACACCGCAACTCTAAACCCTAAACCCTATGCTCCTAGGCCCCTACCAGCACTCCTGCCATCTGCAATTCTCCTGCCCTTCAATGGCCCTTCTTCAGTCCGTAACCCACACTGTTCCGCTGCACACACTTCCGCCTGTCCATAACTTTTTGCCGGTGGAAACTTGACTTCACAAAACAAGAGTTCTTAAGCTTTTGACAGTAATTCATAAGAAGTAACTTAAAGCAGCACACTCCCAAGGCATTCTTTTTACAAGATTCAGACGAAAGGCAATATCCAGAAATTCAGGTAAGAGCCTTTGGAGATTCGAATTGCGTTTCAGATAGAAAGTAAACCGCTAGTAGTAGTTCTCAACTAGCTATATAGCTAAATATGGCTGCTACCTCTAGAGCTACTAGTATAGTGCTCGTAGTTGAGCTACTTTTAAACGTTAATATACGATAGCGTCAACTTCCATATTACCTACAGTAAATGCTATTGTCGTCGTGTTGTAAATAATTGTACCACATAGGCTTGTACCAATCTTTAATTATAATACTGTATGCGCTTATTTACGCGATAGCTATATATACGGGCTTACAGAAGCGCTTATATGGGTGTGTAGATGTTTATGCATATATAAACATCAACACACGCACATGTATTTATATTAAAGTTTGATATATCAAACTTCAGTTTCGAAAGTCAATTCAGTCGGTGATGTACATGTGTATGTACACCGTTATGCCGGTCGACTGTGTTGTTCTAGTTTACAAAACCTTGCCATTGGAACCCGTGCCAACCCAATCTATTAAACTTCTTTGCAGACTGGCCTACAGGGAAGCTTTTAAATAGTAAGTTCCGCTGCTGTTGCAGGATGTAGTGTTGGAGTTGATGTCCGTATTTGTAGAATAAGCACCTGTTCGCAACCGTAAGTATCTGTCACATACTCAAGCATTCGCATCAGTTATGACGTCGTCCTCGTAACTGACCACCGCTGCCCACACGTGTATACACTTACACTTATGCAGCTCGCACTGTCTCAAAAGACAGAAAACAACAACCTCCGATATTCTCTCACGCAGCCCACATGCACAAGTATAGCATGATATCAGTGAGAGCAATACTCCGGCAGGTCTCAGACAGGTCCTTTAGTGTTCACACTCAAAGGACTCCAGGCAACTCAAAGATGAAGTTCCAACTGTCTCTTTACATGGTGTTGTTAATTACCTGTTCGCAACCGTAAGTATCTGTCACATACTCAAGCATTCGCATCAGTTATGACGTCGTCCTCGTAACTGACCACCTGTACGAGTCACGTACATTACTCTCTATCAGTATCATACTTACACCAGTAACTAAACAACACAATGTCTTCCATCAATGTACAATTTTATCAGGAGGTGTTCTTACCGCTGCCCACACGTGTATACACTTACACTTATGCAGCTCGCACTGTCTCAAAAGACAGAAAACAACAACCTCCTGCACAGTACTGAATGTTATTCAGTCTTCACAACTAAATGACACTCAATAACACTTATGTTTATCATGTACCAAGCACTGCCGATGCTCTAACCGAGTCTTACCGATATTCTCTCACGCAGCCCACATGCACAAGTATAGCATGATATCAGTGAGAGCAATACTCCGGCAGGTCTCAGACAGGTCCTTTAGTGTTCACACTCAAAGGACTCCAGGCAACTCAAAGATGAAGTTCCAACTGTCTGAGGACCACGCTGCCGACCTGCCCCTCCTAGCCTGATCGTGCGTTATGCACAATCGCAGATCACCGCTGACAAGTGTACTTTATCACCACATCCTAAGTGTGTGAAGTACACTTGTCACACCCACGAAGTACAGACTTATGCTGTAACTTATACACCTGTCCTACACGTGTACACTCACAATAGGATCTCCATCATGGTTCTTTGAACTTCACTGACTGAGATCTGTACTTGCGTGATAGGCTATGAACTCATGTCACCCACGGAGAACTTTCTCTCCAGGTCTCCTAGTATATAACGGCAATTTTTGTGTCCTGATGCAGGCGTTTTTCTTTTCACATCATATGTCCCTCTATTCACTTTATGTGACGTGTCCAAAACCAATGGTGTGAACGAGAGAGAGCTCCCATACTTACGCATACGTATCTCCGCACAAGCAGATCCGTACCTTATGTTATCTCTCTCCCAAGACACAACAATACTTCCCCTTTTGGACACTCACTTATAAAGTTCAATGTCTGTT
Source organism: Botryococcus braunii (assembly GCA_002005505.1). Classification (NCBI taxonomy): domain Eukaryota; kingdom Viridiplantae; phylum Chlorophyta; class Trebouxiophyceae; genus Botryococcus; species Botryococcus braunii. The sequence continues at coordinate 298,728 of KV908523.1, forward strand.
CATTACTAATTGAGTTTTGTTTTGTACAGTCAGAAGTCCATTACTCTCCTTCTCTCTCATTCTCACCCGTTACACCATTCCCATCCTAAGGCTGTCCCTGTGCTTCAAGAAGGACGGGCTGTTCAATGGTTTTGTGAACAGATCCGCCACATTCTCATCGGTGGCCACATACTCAGGCAGAATTTGACCCCATGCAACCTTCTCACGAGCCTGATGATAACACACACTTATGTGCTTTGTGTATTTTGACAGCACATGATTCTGCAGGTTAGCGATGCAGCCCATGTTATCCATCATGAGCTTCACCCCTCTCACTACTCTTCCCAACGCCCCCAGCAAGCTACCAAGCCACACTCCCTCTTTGATTGCATGGCTTGCAGCTATATACTCCGCCTCCACCGTAGATGTGGCGACGGACTGCTGTTTCTTGCTTCCCCAAGAGACTGCACCTCCATTCAACATGAACACAAATCCCGTTGTGGATTTCCGTGTATCCATGTCTCCTGCAAAATCGGAATCAACATACCCTTCAAGGGTCTGCTGCCAAGTGCCCCCATATACCAGCCCCATCTCCTTAGTACCAAGAAGATAACTTACAACTCTCAGTCCTGCCTTGTAATGAGCAGTTGTGGGAGCTGCACGGTAGCGCGCCAGCAAGCTGACAGCTTGCGAGATATCTGGACGCGTGGTATTTGCCAAATACTGCAGCGAGCCGATAAGCTCTAGATACCTATGACCATCAGGCAGTTTAGAACCTGACCCCACCACCTCCTCAGCCACCTCACCCTGTGGCTGCTCCGTTGCCACAAAGCTCTTACACATGGGTGTATTGTACACCCGTCCCCCTTCCTCAATCCCAAAGGACTGTGCCAAGTCCCGAATTTTCTGAGTGTTAGTGATCACTAACACTCCCTTCTCTCTATCTCTCTTCACTTCGCTTCCCAGAAAATTCTTGACTTCCCCCAAGTCATGAATTTTGAACCTACTCTTAAGCTCACACTTGATCTCCTGCACACGAGTATCATCCTTACTGATTATCAGTAAGTCATCCACATACGTGACAATAAACACACGTGCTTCCCCTATTCCCGCATTGATGAATAATCCGGGATCACTCAAGCATGGCTTAAAACCCATTTCTCCCAAGTCCCTTGTCAACCTCTTGTGCCAGGCCCTGGGTGCCTGTTTCAGGCCGTACAAAGCTTTCTTCAGGCGGTACACTTCCTTCTTGTTTCCATTAGAAAACCCTGGAGGCTGTGACACGTACACTTCCTCCTCGAGCTCTCCATTCAAGAAGGCAGTTTTGATGTCAACTTGATGAATGGACATATTTTCAGTCGCTGCAATGTTCAACAGCACCCGTCTACAAGCATGCGTGCTCATAGGAGCGAAAGTTTGGTCACAGTCAATACCCTCAACCTGACGGCATCCCTGTGCGACCAGTCTTGCCTTGAATCGGACCACATCCCCAAATTCATCAGTTTTAAGTGCAAACACCCAGATGAGAGGAATGACTTTTGCACCTTCAGGCCTATTTACAACCTCAAATGTGTCACACTCTTCAATCGCGTCCAGTTCCTCTTGCATAGCCTGTTTCCAATACTCCTTTTGAGGGCTAGACATAGCTTCCCCAATGTGCTTGGGGATGACCAAATCTGCAGCGCTCATTTTCTCTTCCCCGCCCTTTCAATCACAGCAGCATGTACCCGTACACTTGTTGCATTTGCACCAGGCACAAACCTGTCAGGTGGAGCCACGCTTGCTCTCAGATCATATCTTCCCCCACCCCTTCTTTCTTCTTCCCCGGCAGAATCAATTTCTACATCGTGTCCGGGGTCATCGTCTTGACCATCCGCCCTATCAACTCTGTCATCCTCCTCACTCTGGTTCACTTCTTCCCTTTCTTCATCCTCCTCACTCATTTGCTGGTCAGCTTCAGCCGGTGGCAGTTGTTGAAGAAGTCCTCGGGCTCGCAGTAACGCATCCCTGAGATTGCCGACATGTAACGCCGGCTCTACCGCCAGCTGCCTTGGAACATCAACAACTCTCTCTTGTACTTCTTCCACCAACTCCACATCATCATCATCAGACACAAACAGACCCTGTACATCCTTCTCTCTGTGCTCTCCCTCTGGAGAGGCCACTGAATACCCTAGTTCGTCTTCTACGAACCGCACATCTTTGCTCACAACAATTTTTCCTTTCACCAGCACCCTGTACGCCTTTGACCCTTGTGCGTACCCCACGAACATGCCAGCAACAGAGCGGGGACCCAACGCTGTCAGCTGCCGTTCTGGCAGCCTAACATATGCAAGACAACCCCAGATCTTGAAGTACTTGCACGTAGGTTTCCCTCCATAAAACAGCTCATTGGGACATGCATTCTTGCCCCTTACTGCACTGAAGTTTAACAAATAAACAACCGTGCGATTGCTTCAGGCCACAGCTCAGGCCCTGCTTCAGCATCAAAAAGCAAAGCCCTCACTCTTTCCTTGATTACTCTGTTAATTCTCTCAACCTTTCCATTCTGCTCGGGCGTATAAGGAGCGCTTGTTTGATGCGTTATCCCTTTACGTGAGAAAAACTGAGACAGGTCACTGTTTACAAATTCAGTTCCCCTATCAGTCCTCACAGTACCCACTTTACATTTGGTGGATACTTCCCATTTCAGAAGGATTTCTTGGACAAGCTGGCCTACCTCAGCCTTGGAGCTGAACGATCGAGCTTCACACTTGTGCGAGAAGTCGTCTAGCAGGACCAGCAAGTACCGCTCTCCACCCAGCCCAACAACTGGCATCTCCCCCATGACGTCCATGTGGACAAGCTGCAGTCTCTCTGTAGACTCTGCACCCATGGAGGTAGGCAGTGGAGTCTTACTCTGCTTCCCCCGAATGCACGCATCACAATGAGTAACGACTTTCTCAATTTCTGCAGTGCTGCCCTTCAGATCATTCAGAAAATTATCTCTCATCATCCGTGACATGCACACAATGCCAGGGTGACCCAATCTTCTGTGCCATATCTCTGTTTCGTCTTTAGTAGTGACCAAAGAGGCTGCCCCTCCCCAAGCACACAACCGCTGATTACTTGAGAGGAAATACAGTCGCCCTATTGACACAATTTCACACTCAAATCCACTCTTTTCTGCCGAAACATTGACATATTCACCCCTTTCATTGACTGAAAATTTGCAACCATCATTCACAGCCGCAGACACTGAAAACAAATTATCAGTGGCTGTTGGAGCATACTCAACTTGTGTCAACAATATGCTCCCACCACCTTTCACCGACAGTACTACATTTCCTTGTGCTTTTCTTAATGCGCTTCCATCACTTGCAGCCAAACACAACGGCTTGGCAACATCATATGCCACCACATTTGACATAAGACGAACATCATTGCAGATATGATTAGTGGCTCCTGTATCCACCAACCATTGGCCTTCTACGCCATCATGCATACCTGCAGTGGCCATGCCTGCACGAGTCCCTTGTGAATTACCTCCTTCTTGTTTTGCCAGTGCTGGACAATCAGCTCTCTTGTGTCCCACTTGATGGCAGTTGTAGCAGGTCCCACGAAATGGCCTTCCCTCATATCGTCCGGATGGCTCCTTCTTGGCTGTTGCGGCCCTCGGTACGCGTGGAACTTTATCATTGAACCCGATGGACTCTGCCACTGCGCGGATGGCCGTCAACGTCCCCTCCACACCCACTGTTGCTGTGGATGCCGTCAGTGATGCCTTGTGGGCATCAAACTGATAGGGCAGGCACTTTAAAACTGATTTCTTCAGCTTGGCAGTAGTGATGGGCATGGCATTGGTGGACAGACGCTTCGCAAGGAGTTGCTTGCGGCTGACGTACTCCTCCAATGACATTTCATTTCCCATAATCTCATTGTCAAGCAACTCCAGCCACTCATCATTTATGTCCAAATTGGCTCCACCCTCAAACTGACTAATAATCCATTTCAGGGCAACATGAGCAGATTCCATAAATGCCACCTTTTGTGCCCACACTTCTGGAATCTTCTGAAGTAACAAGTGAAGAGCTACCGCATCGCCCTTAGTCCCGGGCATGTGTGTCTTCAGACACTGCCACACATTTTTACTCACAGCACAGTGAACAACACTCTGTCTCCAGATGTCCAAGGAGAAACCAAGCCTGTCAAGTGTAGCAGTCACTTGCAAGCTTGAATTTACCGGACTCGTGGTGTCTTCGCTCCCTGACGTGCTCACGGGCCCTGAATCACGTGCTTGAACCCCGTCTGCTGTGCCACTTCCTCCCACGTCAATCTCTCCAGTGTGTCCCCCCCCAATGTTGATCCTCAGTTTGTAATACTCGGATGCATTAACAACGGGTCCAGCCTGTGATCCTCCACCAGTGTCCATGATGGAAGTCTATCAAACAGAAACGTTGAAAAGTTGGACCAAACGCGGAACTGGTACTGTACTATACACTAGTGGAAAAGATTTTGTCCCAAAAAGGTCCCAAAAAGGCCCCAAAAGAGGTGTTTTGGGACCCCCATGGGAAAGATTTGGGACCCCTTGGGACTCGTATGGGAGCATTTTGGGAACTAACTTTTTGGGACTTTCCCATTGAGTGGCATTTATGGGAGTTTTACGGGAAGCTTTTGGGACTCTTTTGGGAGCACTTTTGGGAGAGTTATGGGAGAATTTCGCATAATTTTGGGATGTCCCAAAAAAAGGTGCATTTTTGGGAAGGTCCCAAAAGCATTGTTTTGGGACTCGTTTGGGAAGACGTTGGGAACATCCCAAAACACTAAGATTTTGGGAATGGATTGGGCTGTTTTTTGGGAAAGTCCCATAAAGTCAGAATTGGGAGTGGTTTGGGAGGGAGTTGGGAACTTCCCAAAATAAAAAATTTAGGGACTTGGTTGGGCAGTTATTTGGGATAGTCCCAAACGTTCTATTATGGGAAAGGTTTGGGAGGTGATTGGGAACTTCCCAAATTTCCCATATTTTGGGAGTGGGTTGGTCTGCTGTTTGGGATAGTCCCAAAACCAATGACTTGGGACAGGTTTGGGAGGAAGTTGGGAACTCCCATACAACAGAACTTGGGATTCCAATCCCATACACATTCTGTTACTAGGAGAGGCAGTTATCCACTTATTATCCACAACATTATAATGACTAACAAACAATGAGATGCTTGACTTGGAACATCGTGAGATGGCGCAACATTGGTCCAAGTGCTCAATTACATCTGAAAGCTGCCAAACGCACTGGACTGACACCCTAGTCCAACATGTACGTTGAACTGACGCAAACCTAATAAGCGTTAACAAGACTACTGAATACATATACCAATACTGCAAAAGCACAGTACACAAACACACAAGGGTTTGCTGCACATGCTGCATGCACCTAAGGCTTATATCAAGAAGCGTCTTAATTGCAAAATGCTTGAAGCCAATGTAGTTGCTTGATGACATGTCAGCATGCATGCCCATATGCTTGATCAAAACTGGCAAAAACAAACCATCTACTGGAAGAATGGATGACTTTTTCAAATCGCTTCCCTGGATTGCCTTTGCAGCAAAGGGATGCATCATGAAGACATGCACATGCATGTCTTCTGGTAGTATATATACGTCTGTATTGGCGAGGTCCCCAAGTCAGGTGCAGCACGTGCAAGTGTCATGTAAAGCAAACCGCCTGCAGAGCAATTGCAACCCACGTCAGTGTCAACTTACTGTGCTGTCATCGGAATACACACATCAGTGACCAGACATAATCCTATAGGATGCGCTGCGCATGGGCGTGTGCATCAACATTTACACACATTTAGCCGCTCATGCGCAACGCCTTTACCCGTTGCGAAGTGTATTGCAGGCCCAGCCTATAGGCCTAGCTAGGATGCAACCTAAACCTTAAGAGCCTTTTTTGTTCATGCTGAAAGGTTCGGTTCGACCCTTCCGGTACAGTGCCAGCAAAAATGAAGAAAACGAGGGCCGCTATATTAACATGGAGACAATTGGACCTTGCAAGGGCCCCTGGCGCCGGCCGGGTTTCCCCGGGGCTCACCAGCAAAGTAGGAAAACCGCAGCATACACACCCGCGTGCGCGCACTCAGTCGAGGCCAGTCCCTAAGTCCAGCCTTTGGGGGTAGGCATAGGGACCAGTTGGTTGCAAACCCTCCCACTACTACAACAGAGGAAACCCTAAGCGCGCGCGCGCGCACACACACACACACACACACACACACACACACACACACACACACACACACACACACACACACACACACGCACGCACGCACACACGCACACACAACTTCTGTGATACAGACTGATGTGAACAATGAAGTAGGCATGATAGAAAGGCATAATGAAACATGACTTACCTTCCCCTTGCCCTGCTGCGGAGGCTCATTATCAAGGAACCCTTGATGAACCTTGGCCTCGTCCCCGCTTTGCTGGCCTGTGCTGGCTGCGAGGACTTGTTTCAGTGTCCTCATCACCTGCTTCATCCTCATCAGCTACCCTGCAGGACCAAGCCGCTATAAAATGGCATTTCAAAAACGTACATAGCCATATATGACAGACTTCTTAATTCAAGGCACGTCATGATGATGATCATTTCATGTCAGGTCAGCTAGGATATTGGATAGCTGAGCACAAGTGGAGTATAAATCTGAGCACCTGCAGCTAATGCGTAACTCATCCCATCTAATAAGACTCCGCCTCCTCTCCATGGGGGATGGGGGATCCCCCACCCCCCATGTGTCGTCCTTAAATTCCCCTGCCAAAGCCGTGGCAATATTTTGGGAACAACTCATCAGTGGTTCACCAAACATTCCCACGAGTGTGGCAGGGTTCATGACACTTGAGACTCATGTATCTCATGAAAAGGTAAATAATTACATCAATCCAGCCCAGTGGGCATGATGAGATGCAGACGGATAAACCAACCTTATGTGAGGACCTAGTTTTAATAGTCCTATGCTGTAACATTGATAAAATACTGAAAACTGCACCAGGCCCCAGGCCATGGTACATAACCGGACCAGAATTTACCTAACTGGTAGCAGGCCCAGTTGGGCGACACAGATCTTAGGGAAGTGGTGCACAGACCTTATCAGCGGGAGGCAAGCTATCTTTGACAGACTCAAGGGAGACGAAACTCCAATGCTGCTTGGCGAGCTTATATGTACACATTGCCTTTGCCGTGCTGCCTTCTTATTCTGTTCCTCCCAAGAAAACTGAGCGTCCGAGACGTGCCCCATTTCCTGGCAGCAGAAGGCACGGGGGTGTCAATAAACTTGCAAGGTTTGATGCATATGCTGTGCACGGGCATGACCACCGCAACACTCCACGAAACTTTGCAAAGGCAGCTGCAAAGTCAGAGGCAACTGCAGTCAATGCAGCAATGAGGCACACGCAGAGACGCACGCAAGAGCGCATGCACGCACCCACCCACACTCACACGTGCGCGTGCGCTCACACATACACACGCTCATGCACACACAGATCTGTCTAGACACACACACACACACACACACACACACAGACACACCCACACACACATACACACACACACACACACACACACACACACGTGCATGCAGACACACACACAGACACATGTGGCACGGAGACACCACTGCATTCCTGATACTAGCAAGGAGAAAGGTTGGGCAACACAGATCTTAATGAGGGGGGGGGGGGGGAGGGGAGGACCTTCTCGGCGGGAGGGGGCCCTTTGCCTTTGGGGAGACGTTTGGGACTGGTTGCTTTTTTGGCAGGCTTTGTTGCAGTGTTCACCCTCTGGCAAAACAAATTTGGACTGTCCGACACTGCTGCTTACATAGCATGTGTTGACCAGGGCTAAAGTGTTACACAGACGACTCCAGACTTGTACATAATATGTGTTGACCAGGGCCAAAGTGTTACACAGACGCCTTGACCTGCAGGCTCCAGACCTGTAGCTATTTTCCCAGTAAAGGCATACAGTTGAGTCCAAAGAAAGGCACAGAGCTAGTTCCGATGGCACGTAACATTCAAGGGTTAGGTATATGTGAAGTACCTTGGCGTTGGGGGGCGCATTTGGAGGTGGTCCAGGTTGATTTGCTGTCTCTAGTGCCTCTCCTTACGCACTATCTCCAAACTGTCCCATGACAATGGCATTTCTCAAGTGCTGTAACCCATAAATACCCAGATATGTTCAGAATAGAAAAATATAAGTAACGCATAAACCCCCAGTCATAATAGCCGTACTACGCGATCAAACGTCAAAGTAACGGCATGCATGCTGTCACTTTCACATGAGACCAGGACACAGACACACACACACACACACACACACACACACACACACACACACACACACACACACACACACATACACACACACACAGAGAGACAGAAAGCACAGCACATATGAGGTACAAGTAACAATCTGGGCCTGCTGCCCCTACCACTCATGCTCTGGTGCAAGTAAACATCCAGGCACATGTGCACTGTGCTGCAGTACGAACGTAAATAAAAAGTTGACAAATTATTACCAATGATATTTATGGTAATGATATTTATGGTAACGCGCTGTACGTATATATGTGCATGTATAAACATCCAACAGGTACAACGCTTTCTCCAATAGTTAACTCTGCTGCAGGCCCAGCTTTTCGCCTGAGCCTTATGAACTTAAGTGGTGCATCTGCGAGTGGGTGAAGTGCAGGCATTGAAAATGACAGAAATGGTATGTGGGGCTGGGGAGAGTTTGACCAGTGCTAGCAGACCGGAAGCATGAAGGAGAAAATATGAATGAACACTCCACATACCAATAGGGGTGGTGCAGAGTTGGGTTTGAGAGTGAGGGGAAAAGAAAAATAAAGTCGTGCAGGTGGCAATATTAAGTTCACAGTCACTCCCTCCCCCCCCTTTTGAAGGGAGCCTTAGGACTTCAAAGCACATCATCTTAGTCCAAGTGAGCACGCTGTTTGTGGAACTACAATACACCCTGCTCACATACTAATTGAAAATTGTTTTGGGTTGACTTACAGTATTTGGGAAGATTTTTCGCCCAACATAACGTTTGCAATAAGTTTGGGAAGGACTTTCTCGTAACAGAGTTGCATTGTGGCGCTAGATGCCACAGGGCCCCAGTTTAGTTGGCCAAACCAAGGTGGTTCTGAAGGTAATCCTGCAGAAGCCCATTCCCAGCTTATAACAATTTCAGACACACAATTCGGGCCTCTGACGAATGGGAAAAAAACACACCAGGTTCAAAAAAGTAGCCGTTGGGGCACGCCCCAACGTCGTCACCCATACGGTAAAGGATGGAGTAGAAATCCATCCACATGTATCCAAGCTCTCTATCTTTAGATGCTTTGTTTGTGTCTTGTGGCTCCTCCATTGCAGTGAACGGAACCGCACTGTCTGTTTCTGATTTCGCGGGTAACGTGACAGTACGGCGAGTTGTACGGCAGCTTCTTGCTGGTCCGTTCGGAATTCATTGGAAGTGGAAAGTATGCAGATATGTGGCATTTATTAAATTTTGCCTTTTACAACGACTGTCGTTTGGTGAGAGGGATCGGCGGAGCCGGCTTAATTCATCAAGACGTTGGAGTGTGATCAGTCCTAGTTTGCACGGTTCGCCCATGGTTGTGTGTTCGTTTTGGATGGATGGCTTCGCGGTATTAACTTCGTGGAATATTTAGGAGTTTTGTTGGATTGTGATGCATTCAGTAGGCTTCAAGGTGGGTCTCACTGGGTTTCGGCGGTTTGGTTTGCGTTGCCTGTTTAGCCGGCTACAAGCAACCCATAGGATATCTGCACTTGTTTCTATTGCTGCTGTGTACCCAAAAGTGACCCATCATGTTGTGCCTGCATGTCGAGGGAGCGGAACTCTCCTGGTTGAGGGCCCAACTTGTACAGCGTAGTTTAAAAAACAATCATGATGCCAGAGAGAAAACATACATACAGAGCACGTAGCATGCAATGCTGAATGAAGAATGGCAGCAGAATGGCTCTCTCTCTCTCTCTCTCTCTCTCCTCTCTCTTTCTCTCTCTCTCTCTCTCTCTCTCTCTCTCTCTCTCCTCTCTCTCTCTCTCTCTCTCTTCTCTCTCTCTCCTCTCTCTCTGTGTGTGTGTGTGTGTGTGTGTGTGTGTGTGTGTGTGTGTGTGTGTGTGTGTGTGTGTGTGTGTGTGTGTGTCCAAAGGGGAAAGAGGTTGTCCACCCACAGGATTACAAGCCACCAAAGTCCAGAGTATCATGTAATGTGCTGGTTCAGTATGTAGAAGGTGGCAGGCATGGTTTTTCTGTTGCATTGATTCAATTCTTTATCAAAGTGAGGGCTCCCACATGTCAGCCGTTGAGGTGGCCATCTGTCACATGCATAGTGACCATTTACAGTCGGAGGCCATTGGCAGTATGTGGGCAGCAGAAGAGGTGGGAAGTTTACGATTGAATATTACCTGTCTTGTTTTCTTACATGCTTGACAAGCATGTAATGGCAGGTCCATTGGGAAAGCGTGTATGGATCATGCCCTCCTCCAACATGTCTGGCACATAGCGGGACCCTCTTTCGAAGTTTGAGCGTACGAATAATGAGAAGTATTTATTGCATACACACATGCATACTGTCAGCGCAAGCTAGCACAAGGTATAAGAACATCAATACAATTGCCATGACAGTGACTGAGCTTAGGGAATGTTCCTTGCCATGATGTGACTTTCTGTGCCAGGGACCACAGACACTTGGACATTGCAGCCTGCCATTCATTGAAATGTTGAAACCTAGTAAGGGCTGGCAACGGTGCAGCTTGAAGTTCAGGGTGTGCACGTTCTTTTTTTCGATGTACTGCAGACCTATGTTTCTATAGTCTCTTCAGCT
>KV908524.1:7500-11247 GCA_002005505.1 Botryococcus braunii
AACGTCTGGGCGTTTCGCATTGTTGGGGTGTCCGTTGTCGCTGCAATCATTTGACGAATGCAGATCCCTCTGCATCACTATATTCGGATTGTATTCGGACCTATACCACATCCCTTGGTTTGCAAGTCACCTGCATGTCGATTTCTTTTGGAAGTGCTGAGGGATCTGCATGCGCCAAATTCTACCAGAGAGAGTGTTACTCAAAACGTCTTGCAAGGCAAAAGCTGCGTAGTCTAGAGTTCTTAAGCTGTGACAATTTAACATCTATATACAGATGTCGATATAGACATAGCTGTGTCTAGACAGAGCTGGCCGATATGCTGTTGAGGTGCATGCATGCAGGGCCCAGGCGCAGCTAGCTGAGCGACTGTCGTGAAGCCTCCGGCCGGTACACGCCAAGGGCCCATTTTTGGTCCTAGTCGGTTTGGTATCTACTCGGATGGTATAAATTTTGATTACATAGGAGGAAGTCCACCCCCAAAACCCGCCATGTGAAAATCCGCGGACACGGAGTTTCGATATAGCGAACTATAGTACTAGGTCATCCGAGAGGGGCCATCCAGCCAGATCTCAAAAGGGCCTCAGCATGCATGTGCATATGCATATGCACGACCGCTTAATTTGCTACGGACTTTTAATGATGTAAATAAAAGAAAATCGTACTTCAATATAAATGCGAGTTCTCATGACATGTTTGCTAGGGGCGCCAGGTGTCGATTGAGCATTAAGAAATCCGCGATGATGGCCAAGGTGCCACTATCCGTATACGTAGCTACTATACTATAGTAGAGGGTCTCCCGCGCAAGTGTCGCGTTGCGTCGTCATAACAAATTTGGGCATAAACGGATGATACTGGAGACTGAAATAAGAGCATCTTTTCCATTTGTCACAGTCGCGGTTCGAATGCGCTAGTAGAGTATGAGCAGGCATCTCTAAAAAAGCAACTCCCATGAGGCATGTCTACAAGAGCTGCGTAACCATCTAGTCCGTACCATGCTTATAAATAATTACTGATGTAAATATAGGGCATAGCTACTTGTAAAGCATTTCAAACGCTCAACATCTTAGGCAGTTTTCTTGTAATACTTTGTCAAGCTTAGAGGGGTAACCTACTGGCCACTGTGGCTGCTTATAAGTTCCCAGCTAATTGACTGTAGTTTCCTAGTTTATCCCGCTCCCATGGTGAATGTAACGGCCTTCATGAAGGCCGTTACATGTTGAAGTGATCGCTTCTCATCCTCGTCCGCCTCCTTCTCATCTTCTCGCCCCCTCTCTCCCTTCACCCATCCCTCAAAGCCTCCCTCCCTCCCTCCGCGCGTGCGTGCGAGCGCACTAATCTCATTGTCGCGTACCCACGTGTGCACATCACGGTATTATGGTGTGCGGTTAGGATAGGCTTCACTCTTGATTACGAACAACAGCGCAGAGTTTATCAAGTGTTATAACACTGCAGAATCAGCGTATTGACATCGCTTCAGTGACACATCGATTTGTGCAGGGAGAATGCATTATTGCGCATGTGTGCACATATGGACCTCCACGCCTGATGGCCACGTGGCGTCTAAGCGCCATAGCCACGTCTTAAGAGTAGTTCTGTATTTGTGGTGCTTGCATTATGTCTTCCCCGCGTGTGCGGGGTATGTACACTTAACTTTTCCTAGTACTGTCAATTTATTGATCGATACAGTCAATTTCTCCTAGTACTGTCAAGAACAAAAGTTTTGGCAAGTGCTCTTAAGGGAATCCGTTTGCCGCTTACGGAAGTTACTTTACAGTTGAAGGAATTTCGTGGCAACACACTTTGAAGTGCATTGCCACGTTTATGGCCCTGTGCACGTGGGCTTAAAAGTGTTATGCTGTGGCACAATGCAATGTCAATGGCCGTTGACATTGAATTCTGCCATAGCATAACACTTCTAATGCCACGTGGCAACACACTTGAATGAATGAATGAATGATTGCCATTGATGACACTACGGAAAATCTGGCGTCGAATCGCGTCGAATCGAGACGTAAAAATTTTCGACGCCAGGGTTTTCGACGGTATTCGACGCTGGAGGGTTGAATACCGCCTAATACCGTCCAAAAGAGTCGAATCGGGACCATTGACAACCGCACCACATTGCGAGATATTGCAGCTTCGTCTTTCGTTTTTTTCATTACACAATTACCTTTTCACATCAAAATATCGTAATGAAGCTTCAGTAACAATCGTCATCTTTAATTCGACGTACTTCCGAAGCACTGAACTGCAGTGTCGCTGTCGCTAGTACTGTATACCTATACCGCACCGCTGCTTCTGAATGTATAGGTAGTCTTACAATAAGTCTGTCGCATCCGTGTGCGTGCATCATGAGTCCTTCTTATTTGGTTTGCTCGTTAGCGGATCACACAACAATCATCCACTTCAGGCTCATTAAGAGGAGGTGGTTTACGGACCGAGGAGAATTCAACAGAATTGAAATCCAGCCATTCATCTTCATTATTATTGAATGGGAGATATGATGTTTAGCATTGCCAAGTCAGACATATGTTTCAGAACAATGAAGTCTACTGTCTGTAGGACATTGCCATATTGCACGTGCTCTTATCTTTTATCTTTTATAGAATGTTAGACTACATGTATTGAAAAAATGTCCAAATGGACATTCGGAAGGTCGCAACTTCGAGGACTCCAAGGGCATTGTCTACGAATACCGCAAGGTACAGGCGTGCCACGCGATTCGGGACATCTAGGATCTTGCATTTGCAGCACGTAAACCAAATGTAACCTTTACGGGGGTCACGAGTGTTGCCTGAATGTTGTCGAGTCGCGAGGTCGACCAGAGGCCGGTGCCCGGAACTGCGGATGCATTGTGTAACAATAAAGAAGCCCCTTGGCCCGATAGTATATCAATATACACGCTCGATATAACGCAATAATTCGGAAATACACACCTGCTGTGGATATGCGAGCAATTGTTGCGTACGTGAAAACCGCTGAATAACGTCGAAAACCATCTAAAAAGGGCTGAAAAGCATGGTCATGGACTCTATGTCTAGAGGTTGTCCGACAAATTTCGACGCTTTTCCGACATTATTCGTCGCGATTAATACGCGATTCCGATAAACCAATGTTCACGAACCGTCGGATCGCGTCCAAATAGCGTCGAATTTCTTCATGTTTTCGTACGAAAAGCGCCGACGGCATTTGGCGCTCGGGAGTCGCGCGGAATTTTTTTCCGACGCGATTCCGTCTCGTTTCGGCGCGATTCGACTCGATTCAGCACCGGGATTTTCCGTAGTGTGACCGTATGGCCATGAAACAATGAATGAATGAATGAGTGTAAAACATTACCCGTCATGCTGAATAGATGCGCTTTCAGGACACAACATTGCCCGTCATGCTGAATAGATGCGCTTTCAGGACACAAGGTCATGCTGAATAGATGCGCTTTCAGGACACAAGGTCAGGACATTCGGCCATGAATCAATGAATGAATGTTACACATCACCCGTAACGGTGACTAGATGTGCTTGTAGGACACTAGTCAACCAGCTTACTAATTCATCCACTCTGTACGGGCATGCTCATATGATCATGGAAGACAGATCGGTCATCATACGGTCATAGATATCTAGATGTGTACCTGATGTATGTATTGACGCAACCCCAACGCTTTGATAACTTCCAAAAAAAAAAAAAAAAAAAAAAAAAAAAAAAAAAAAAAAAAAAAAAATTCCATGATCTGATCGCAACATCCGATC
>KV908524.1:11264-26264 GCA_002005505.1 Botryococcus braunii
CTCTCTCTCTCTCTCTCTCTCTCTCTCTCTCTCTCTCTCTCTCTCTCTCTCTCTCTCTCTCTCTCTCTCTCCTCTCTCTCTCTCTCTCTCTCTCTCTCCCTCCCTCCCTCCCTCCCTCCCTCCCTCCCTCCCTCCCTCCCTCCCTCCCTCCCTCCCTCCCCTCCTCCCTCCCTCCCTCCCTCTCCCTCTCTCACGCCCCTTCACATCCACCCCTTCCTATCCCTCCCTAATCCACACTTTTACAGCACACTCCTCTTCGCCGGCCTGCTGCCGCTGTCCCCCTCTTCTGAGCCTGTGTCCTGGTTTTGGTAGACCGGACCATCGAACACAGTTTCTTTTGAGTTGTGAACATACATTATAGAAAGCCTTGTGCTTTAGGTGATCTTCAAATGTACATTATTAGGATACGGGTCCACTATCCACATAAGGTACCTCAAGACACGTTCGGATGAGGTCTATTTCGAACATAAGGTACAATCTGATTTAGATTACGCGTTAGTGTGAAAGGACTATTAAAGCTGCGATCACCGAATAGTCGAGCAACTGGTTTGGAAAGATACTGGGCACATAAGGATGCCAGTCTTGTTCATGCAGTTGCATGTGTCTAAAGAGCAAACAGTCGTCAAGGACTGTAGCTGGAGAGGCACGAACTTACGACCTGTCTGCTTGCTTACAGGTGCGGTGACGCACGGTGTGTATTGGTAATGTGTTCATGTTTGATTGCTTGTTTGTAAGTGAACCATCTTAGTGGACAATCAAGTAGGACAATCAAGTCCCAAACAGCTAAGGGACGGAGTCTTGATTGAGTATAGGAAGGTACTTGCTTTCAGCCGTCAGGAGCTTATCCGTGTGTAGATGCTCATTGACAGATCAACATGTAACGGAACTGGTTTGGAAAGATACTGGGCACATAAGGATGCCAGTCTTGTTCATGCAGTTGCATGTGTCTAAAGAGCAGACACTCGTCAAGGACTGCAGCTGGAGAGGCACGAACTTACGACCTGTCTGCTTGCTTACAGGATACGCCACTGCCCATAACCTTTTACAGGTTATGGGCCCACGCCCTTCCAGCTGAGCCAAGGGCAGACAGGAGTGCATGGCATCATCGGATGCATCTGTACTGGGTTTTCCACGGACTCGCCTGACGGCAAGAAGAAGTAAAAAAGGAACAACTGGATATTCACTCAGAAGGCCTACCGACAGAGTCTTCAATATCTTGGGAAGTTTATTTCCGTGAAGTGACCTGAGATTATCACCCGTCGTCGTTGTCGTGAGACCGTCAGTAGGTCCGGGTGGTCAGGCAATTGAATTGCTGAAGAATATTTTGCATATCTTGCATATTAAGGGTACATGCTAGACCTCGAAAGGGTGGAATGCTTGAAAGTGCTGTGGTGTACGCCGGAAGGGTATACTTAAACCAGCTGTGTCAGGCTGAACGCTGTGAGAGCAAGTGAAGTGTATGACCAGACCTCAAACTCGTTCCCAAAGCAAGGTTTCTGAAAGTAATCCCAGCAGTACAGAGACTATGGCAACACCAGCAGGAGGCAGCACGGCATCCTCAGGAGCTGGACAGTCAGGACAGACCACTGGAGGCACTGCAGCCCGCTCGTATGCATACACGATGAACTCCTCCAATCCCAAGATGTCTACGCAGCTGAAGGCTGATCGCACTAATTTCAGGGCCTGGCGTGAAGAGCTGGAGTCCTGCGCAATGCAAAAAGGAGCAATGGGAGCGTTGGAGACAGCTATGCCTAAGACCGCAGAGGACGCAGCAGTAAAATATTTCATTTTGCAGTCTGTCCCGTCCATGTGGCACGACGAAGTCAAACAGCGGGGGAGACCGCCGCACTGGAGGGAAGGACAGGGAAATCAACGAGAAGTGGATCAAGGGGCTCAAACAAGGCATGGTAAAGGGAGAGACAGTGCAAGAATGGTGCCACCGAGTCATCAGTATTGCCGCCTCCCTGGAGCCCAATAACCATCAGCTGAGCGACCGCCAGATCTGCAGGTATATGTATAAGGGACTACCTGCAGTCTTGCAGAACGACGCTTGGGCAATTACCTCCGCCAAGTCAGACCCCTACAACATGCTGGAGACGATCCTCACTGCCATTGAGAACTTGGAGTACCAGGATATCCCGCTGGCAGAGTCAGTGCAAGTCACAGCATCAGCTGCAGCAGTTATGGCAGCAGCAGCAGCAGCCGTGCCAGCTCAGGGTGGAATCCCTGGGCCTCCCCAAGGCGCTGGAGCTGCACCGGGCGCTGGAGCAGCACCAGGAGTGGGAGCTGGAGTACCTGCTGATGGTCAGGCCCCCTATGGCCCTTCTGCTCACAACGCTGGAGGCAGGGGGCGAGGGTCTGGACGTGGCAGGAGGCCAAAGCAGGAACCGGCGTGTCGCTTCTGCAACGGGACGGGACATTTCTGGAGGGAGTGCCTGGAACTGAAGTGGCTGCAAGCTCTACGTGGCACAATGCAAGATGCAAGTGCGGGCCCAGCTGCGTGGTGGGGCACTGGAGCTCCTCAGCAACAAGCCAGCTGGTGGGATGCTGGCCAGTCCAGAGGAGGCCCTCCCGTGTCACCCTCACATGCTCCTGGATCTGTGTCCACTATCTTCCCCTTCTTCCCAGGCTGGCATCTCCCACCACCACCTCCTCCAGGTGCTGGTGAGCCTATGTTCGTTTCGTTGAATGTGCTTACCCCTACGTCTCATGGGGCTTGCAGTACCTCGTGGCTGATAGATAGTGGTGCATCGGTGCACCTTTTAAATGATCTGTCTTTACTACATAACCCAGTCAAGCATGCCCAACCCCTCCCTCTTCATTTGGCCACTTCTGACGCCAAAGGAGAGATAGTTGCAACTGGGTCTGTGTGTCTGGTCAATACCAGACAAGAGGTGTTTTGGCTGCATAATGTGCAGTGTGTGCCCACTGCACACACTAATCTGATTTCTGTCACAGGAGCCATTCAGGATGGAGCATCATTCCTCACTGACAGTGCAGGTGGGTACACGACCATGAAAGGCCCAGCAGGCTGGTCTGGTAAGATAGCCAGAGAGCGATGGCTGTTTTTTTTAGAATGGGTGTGTCCCGTCAAGAGCCCGCATGATGCGCAGCCACAGTCCCGTCCTCATGTTGCCTCGTAGCATGCCAGGAAAGGGCACGTGTGTACAGATCGACTACTGTGGCATGCAAGGTTGGGGCATCCTGGGGTTAAGAGTATGACAAGGTTGGACAACGAAGACCTGGTCACTGGGATCAATGTGTCCCTTGCTCCATGCTCAGAGTGTTCTCCCCAGTGTGAGTCATGTATACAAGGGAAACATTCTCGGCCCCCCTTTCCAGCTTCCTCTAGGCCTGCAGAGAGTGTGTTAGATAGAGTGCATGTGGACACTGTGGGTCCCATTTCACCAGCTGCAATCACGGGAGAGCGTTTTTGGGTTACTGTGGTGGATGAAAAATCCCACATGATAGCCTCATTGGCAGTGAAGTCCAAAGAAGCCATTCCCAAGGCCCTCATTGAGCTCTTGAAGTACTGGCAGACATTTCATGAGAAAGTGGTGAAGTGTGTCAGATCTGATAGAGGGACAGAATTTCTGAATCAGCAGTTCAAAGAATTTTGTGCTCAGCAGGGCACTAAAATGGAGACCTCAGCTCCATCCACGCCTCAGCAAAATGGACTTGCTGAGCGCATGAATCGGACTCTGAAGGAGCGCACAAGGACCCTGTTGGTGCACGCTGCAGCAGACCCTTCCTTGTGGAAGGAGGCACTGGAGTCTGCCACCCTGCTGTACAACGTGGGCCCCACCACAGGCAGGCCTCTGACCCCTACTGAGATGTTCTATGGGGTAAAGCCTGATGTTGCTTCCTTGCGCACATGGGGCTGTGTGGCACATGTTCACATTCCCCCAGGTCAGCGGTCTGTATTTGGACCAAAGACCATTCCAGGCATGTTCAATGGGTATTGCCCACAGTCCAAGGCCTATAGAGTGTACGTAGGCAATGGTGTATGGAAAGAGAGCAGGGATGTTACATTCCTTGAGCATTTGAGAGGAGGGGAGAGAGTGGTGTTAGGGTATGGGCATTCGGCATCCACCTGTAAGCAAGCAGACAGGTCGTAAGTTCGTGCCACTCCAGCTACCGTCCTTGACGACTGTGTGCTCTTTAGACACATGCAACTGCATGAACAAGACTGGCATCCTTATGTGCCCAGTATCTTTCCAAACCAGTTCCGTTACATGTTGATCTGTCAATGAGCATCTACACACGGATAAGCTCCTGACGGCTGAAAGCAAGTACCTTCCTATACTCAATCAAGACTCCGTCCCTTAGCTGTTTGGGAGACTTGATTGTCCACTAAGATGGTTCACTTACAAACAAGCAATCAAACATGAACACATTACCAATACACACCCTGCGTCACCGCACCTGTAAGCAAGCAGACAGGTCGTAAGTTCGTGCCACTCCAGCTACCGTCCTTGACGACTGTGTGCTCTTTAAACATATGCAACTGCATGAACAAGACTGGCATCCTTATGTGCCCAGTATCTTTCCAAACCAGTTGCTCGACTATGCGGTGATCGCAGCTTTAATAGTCCTTTCACACTAATGCGTAATCTAAATCAGATTGTACCTTATGTTCGAAATAGACCTCATCCGAACGTGTCTTGAGGTACCTTATGTGGATAGTGGACCCGTATCCTAATAATGTAAATTTGAAGATCACCTAAAGCACAAGGCATTCTATAATGTATGTTCACAACTCAACACTTCCCCTTGCCTGCATGCTTTATGTGTATCTTCTCAGTCCTAGTGAATCCCTATGACTAACACCACGGACTTGTTAAGTTGTTTGGTCATAAACTCAGCCACATTGTGAGCAGATTCCACATAGGGGATATCTGCCAGTCCCTCTCCTATGGCCTCCCTAGCTTAGTGGCATCCACAAAGCCTTCACGCTCGGGTACCTTCCCTCCAAGAGTTAAAGCTAACTCTTGGGTGTCCCTAAGATACTTCAGCACTCGAATGGCTTCACTCCAGTGCGAAGTGGTAGGGCTCATTCTGTACCTTGGCAACACACCAACTGCCTATGCAATTTCAGATCTGGTGGTGTTGGCAATGTACCGGAGTGACCCTTTAAGCTCACAATACCGATGGCCAGGAGTGCCTGACCCTACTGACTCCACATCCTTGGACTCGAGCCTGCTGCTAGCCACAAAGTCCTTGAACATTGGAGTATCAACTCCACGACCATCCTCACACACACCCTTTCCAACGTTTTGCAACGCTATTCTAAGTCCACAGACACCACTCATGTATACCGCAGTAATACCTCTGACAACAATTGAAGACTAGTCTCCTCGACGTGTTCAAATGACGACATGAATTTAATACGTACCCGTCATGATGATCATGACAGCTAAACATACATGTAAACTCAAAATCCATCCCCTCACTTTCAAAGCCCCCCATACATTTCAACTGACCCTTTAGTCCGCGGCGCGACATCGAAACTAGTTGCGACCGTGATTTCCTGTGTGAGTTCCCTTTCTATCACCATGTGGAGGCCAATACTTGCACAACCAACATGACCCAGGACTTACTGCTTGAGTACTTTCAAGTTGTCTTGCCCTAACTCACATTGCTTCCCCTGGAAGTGCTATTACATGTTTCACGGTCCGTCGATCAAATTATATTTCTCCAACCTCTATACTTTTATTTGGTTAAGTATTTGAAGCATAAAGACTAAACAGACACCGTTACAAACGACCTGCACTCAAAAACGCATCTAACAACTATGTTTCATGTTATATAACCTAGAGTCTGGATATCAACCACTTTCATCTGGAATTTTTCAAGATTTCTCACATATGGCCACAACTCCCAAACTTGGCTCTCTGGCTATCTGTAAGAACTCTCTCTAGCTTTCATTGATTTTACTGGCTATCCCGGTCTAGCTTCCTAACGTGAGGGTGCACCGATGCATCAAGGCCTTAGGATTAAATTGTCTGTAACTGACAATTCTACCTCCCAAAGCTCACTTGTATTGGTCACAATGATGGTAGCTCACCTCTACCCTATTTATACACATAAACCTTAAAAAAGTCTTATCTATACACCATCAGTACTATGATCAGTCTCTAAGGGCGTTGCTGCAACAATACACATGACTTACAAAGTCACCAACGCTTACGTGTGTTGGGTCAAATATCACCATCCTCTGCTTGAGGAGCTAGGGTCATCACAGGTACCTATCAGTAACCTCATGTTGAGCACAATAGATCCTCTTCATCATCACTACTAGACATTAGGCTACTCAACATCCAAATGCGCGAAAAACGCAACGCGCGCACGCGCGCAACGATAACTGATGAGCTTCCCCTTACCACATTATGTCACAGATTAACCCAAAACTCTTCAAATTAATTCATTGTCCTCAGAAACCAATTCTTTTCCATGTCAATATCAGAATTAGCTTTACATGTTAGCAATTTTTGGTGTTCATAATTTGGCCCATCTAACACTCATATCCTTTGTGTAGCCCGCACCATGGATTAAGACTAACTTGCAGCTATTTCTACCCCTCTTTGCTTTCCTAGAGTCATTCATGTATATCACCTTAAACATTCTGGGTCAACTACCATGCATTGCAACGATAAAGTTGTAATCTTCTGGTACCCACAACTCACTCCTGGTCAGCCCAAAACCTTTCAACACCAGGTCATTCATGTATATCACCTTAAACATTCTAGGTCAATTACCCTATGGTCCATGCCAGACTGTAGGTCAGGGCGTGAAGCGCATGCATTGCGCAACGATACAATTGTAATCTTGTGGTACCCACAACTCACTCTTGGTTAGCCCAAAAACTTTCAACACCAGGTCATTGATGTATATCCCCTTAAACATTCTGGGTCAATTACTCTATGGTCCATGCCAGACTGTAGGTCAGGGCGTGAAGCGCATGCATTGCGCAACGATAAAATTGTAATCTTCTGGTACCCACAACTCACTCCTGGTCAACCCAAAAACTTTCAACACCAAGTCAAAAAAACCTCAGCATACCTTAGGGATTTTCACAACACCACATACACAGACACACATAGAGAGGTCTCACAAGCCACACTGGACCCATATATGGCCCTATGTAAGACCACTCAAGGTTTGAAAACCGCGTTGGCCACACAACATCAGCCACACATCGCATTGACTACACATCATTGACCAGACACAACCAGTCAATGTCTAGTTTCACACTCTGGAAAACATGGAAGGAATGCCAGGCACATAAGACAAGTCATGACATTGATTACACACCAGTTCCGATAAGAGGTCTTGACTCCGCAAGTGCACGACAGTTCAGTGAGGCACACGACTCCCGATTTAGCATTTCTCACCCTCAACATTAGGGACTAGCCATCAGCGAGTCCGAACGCGACACCTGATCAGCCTTTCTCACCCTCAACATTAGGGACTAGCCATCAGCGAGTCCGAACGCGACACCTGATCAGCCTTGCTCACCCTTAACATTAGGGACTAGCCATCAGCGAGTAGCAGCGCAAACCACAATAAGAATGTGCTCAGTGGACTGGGGAACCAAAAGTCCCTTACCACCATATTGCACCAACTCCTGGCTGTTTACACATACACAATCAATGTCTTTCAAGCCCCAGCTCATGGACATCTTTACACACGCTTACACATACAACACATATGTAAGCCCATCCCCATGCTGCAGTACCTGTACTGTTGCTCATGGTGTCTACCAATACCTGGATGGGGGCTCCCTAGGGTCCACCCACTTCTTCCCGCTGAGTATCACACTTGCTGTCAGTGGTTAGAGGTCATTCATAACTACTTTTGTTAATCTGACCCCCTTGATATCCAGCCTTAAGAGGGTGCAGACTTAAAAAGAAGCCTTTCTATTGGTTCACCTCTCAACCAGTACACTTACTGTAACACAGGAGCATCACTTACTCTCTCAACTCATTGAGCCACACACTCACAATTTCAGATCCCAAATCATACACAACCTCCCATATGCACTCAAAATTTCACTCCTCCATCCCAAGGTGGTCTTCCGCCTCGTGCCCTTCCAACCGGGATTTCACACCTCGCCTTGCGGATGAAACTGCCAAGATTTCTTGGCATTTCAGAATCAATTCGAATTGATTCTGAAGCATATACTGCGACATGAAGGCGGGGTACAAACTGCGGGGCTGTCGCTCCCTTTGGGACTGGAGTAGACTTGTGTAGTGTCCGCTGGCCACCAGTGCCTTGCCCAAAAACCACATATCGGCTTGTCCTCAGCACCCAGAGTTGGGTGGGCCCATAACCTGTTAGGTTATGGGCATTCGGCATCCACCTGTAAGCAAGCAGACAGGTCGTAAGTTCGTGCCACTCCAGCTACCGTCCTTGACGACTGTGTGCTCTTTAGACACATGCAACTGCATGAACAAGACTGGCATCCTTATGTGCCCAGTATCTTTCCAAACCAGTTCCGTTACATGTTGATCTGTCAATGAGCATCTACACACGGATAAGCTCCTGACGGCTGAAAGCAAGTACCTTCCTATACTCAATCAAGACTCCGTCCCTTAGCTGTTTGGGAGACTTGATTGTCCACTAAGATGGTTCACTTACAAACAAGCAATCAAACATGAACACATTACCAATACACACCCTGCGTCACCGCACCTGTAAGCAAGCAGACAGGTCGTAAGTTCGTGCCACTCCAGCTACCGTCCTTGACGACTGTGTGCTCTTTAGACACATGCAACTGCATGAACAAGACTGGCATCCTTATGTGCCCAGTATCTTTCCAAACCAGTTGCTCGACTATGCGGTGATCGCAGCTTTAATAGTCCTTTCACACTAATGCGTAATCTAAATCAGATTGTACCTTATGTTCGAAATAGACCTCATCCGAACGTGTCTTGAGGTACCTTATGTGGATAGTGGACCCGTATCCTAATAATGTACATTTGAAGATCACCTAAAGCACAAGGCATTCTATAATGTATGTTCACAACTCAACAAGTGGGTATGTCTAAGGTGCAACCTGGATCCTCTCAATGGCTCTCAGGAGCGTCCTCGCAGGGCAGGGGAGGCAATTCCAATGTCCCCAGCTCACCAACAGCCATTCCCGTGAATTTTTGGGAAGCAGAGGATGACCCAGTGCTGGAGTGCAAGCCCACTGGATCTCCTGCTACCACTGCTAGCTCTCCAGAGGATCACTGCAGGCTGAGGAGCTCAGTCGGACGTGTGGCTGGAGCCCCCAGCAGCCAGGATGGTTCCCCTGCCACTTCAGAGACCTCACAGCAGTCATGGTCAGTGCTGGGCCATCTTCAAAATTTAGCTCGGGGGGGTGCTGAAGCGCACTCGCAGCTGGACAAACTGCAGAAGATGCAGGAGGGGGTCAGGTTCCAGGGGAAGTCTCAACATAGACTTCCCCCAGGAACCACCCTCACAAGGGATCAGCGTTATGAACAGCGCCAGGCTAGGAGGGACTCAGTAGGGGTCCCCATGCATGACCCTGGCTCAGGCCAGGTGCTTGTGAGTGAGCCACCCTTGGTAGGTCTCCCTGATTTGCAGAGGCAGGTTGAGACAGGGGAGGCTATGCTTGGAGAAGATGTTAGCGAGAAGAGTAGTGGGCTAGAAGTGCCAGCAGCAGGGGAAGCACGTAGCCAAGTTGAGCTGGGAACCAGTCATGCTTATGGGGTGCAGCCTGACACAGTAGGCGCAGCTCAGGAAAGTCAGAGTAGTGTATCTAGGTGTGAGTCCAGGAGAGAGAGAGAGCTGCTGCTTCCACCTGCATTGAGAAAGGTGAGAGATTGTAATGGTGGAGCGCATGAGTCTGACAGTTCAAGAGAGAGAGTTGGGGAGGGCTTTGGCAGTTCTGGCTGTACTGCAGAATCCCAACATAAGGTACAAAATGTACCTTATTCTGGGAACCAAGATCAGAGGGATATAAAAGACAACAGTCCCAGGAGTGCTGACAGTACTGCAGAGTCTCAGCATAAGGTACAAAATGTACCTTATGTCAAGCTGGGACAGGTTCACGTGCCATCTAACCTGAGGGAAGCCCAATGCTCCCCTCAGTGGGATTTTTGGCAACAAGCAATGAGGGAAGAGATGGATTCCCTTGATACCCATGAGGTTCTAGAGTATGTGGACAGACCACATGGACAAAAAGTTATTCCTGTCCATTGGATATTCTCCACTAAAATTGATGCACATGGGAATGTTACTCGCTTTAAAGCGAAAAAGTTGCCCAAGGGTGTAGACAGATCCCTGGGATAGATGTTGGGGAGGTATTTGCACCCACCAGCAGCTATGGGGCAAGGAGGGCTGTGCTGGCAGTGGTTGCCACACAGAATCTTGAGATCCACCAAGTGGATATCAAGACGGCTTTTCTCAATGGAGAGTTGGAGGAAGAGGTCTATGTGACCCAACCACCAGGATTTGAGAATGGCAACACGAGGGTTGTGTGCAAGCTCAGGAAGGCACTATACGGTCTAAAACAAGCCCCACGGGCTTGGCACAAGACCTTGACCGACAAGTTGAGCGTGATGGGGTATAGTGTGTGCAAGAGTGATGCGGGTGTATACATCAGGAGGGCCCCTGATGGCAACCTGACCTTTATTCTTGTTTATGTTGATGATCTTCTCATAGTTGCCAGATTGGTTGCAGAGATTGAGTGGGGGAAAGAGTTGTTGAAGAAGGACTTCACCATCCATGATTTGGGAGAGGTGAATGATTTCCTGGGGTGTCAGGTCCTACGCAATAGAGTTCAGAGCACTATTTCCATGAGTTGCACTCCCAAGATTGATGCTCTTGTGGAAAAGTTTGGTGTTGCTGATGATGGGCGTGTGGTTGATACTCCCATGTCCAAGGACTTCGTGGCTAGCAGCAGACCCGAGTCCTCAGATGGTTTGTCACATGGGGCAGGTACCCCACTGTCACCTGGTCATCGGTACTGTGAATTGATTGGATCGTTGCTATATATTGCCAATACGACCCGGCCTGACATTTCTCAGGCTGTTGGAGTGTTGTCAAGGTATAGAATGACACCCACTACCTCACACTGGAATGAGGCCATTCGATTGCTGAAGTACTTGAGAGATACGAGAGAATTAGCTCTTACTCTGGGTGGAAAGGGGCCTGAGCTAGAAGGCTATGTTGATGCCGACTATGCTGGGGACCTGGACCACAGGTATTCCACCACTGGCTATGTTCTATCAGTCTATGGTAGTGCCGTGGTTTGGGGAAGCAAGAAGCAGAGCTCAGTTGCTACCTCAACTGTGCAAGCCGAGTTTATGGCAGCCGGCCATATATATTGTGAAGGAAGCCAACTGGCTTAGGGGCTTCTTGGAAGAGATTGGAGCTGCACCTTGGAGAGTCAAAATTTTCTGTGACAACCAAGGATGCATTTCCAATTTACGGAACCCCCTTTATTCCAAATTCACAAAGCATGTTGCAGTAAGCTTCCACTATGCTAGGGAAGCTATGGCACTTGGGCAGGTAGATATCCTCTATGTAGAATCTGCTCGAAATGTGGCTGACATTATGACCAAGCCACTTGCTAAGCCCGTGTTTGTTGGTCATCGTGATTCACTAGGTTTGAGAAGATACACATAAAGCATGCAGGCAAGGGGAAGTGTTGAGTTGTGAACTTACATTATAGAATGCCTTGTGCTTTAGGTGATCTTCAAATGTACATTATTAGGATACGGGTCCACTATCTTCCCCTTCTTCCCAGGCTGGCATCTCCCACCACCGCCTCCTCCAGGTGCTGGTGAGCCTATGTTCGTTTCGTTGAATGTGCTTACCCCTACGTCTCATGGGGCTTGCAGTTTCTCGTGGCTGATAGATAGTGGTGCATCGGTGCACCTTGTAAATGAACGTGTCTTTACGGGTCCACTATCCACATAAGGTACCTCAAGACACGTTCGGATGAGGTCTATTTCGAACATAAGGTACAATCTGATTTAGATTACGCGTTAGTGTGAAAGGACTATTAAAGCTGCGATCACCGCATAGTCGAGCAACTGGTTTGGAAAGATACTGGGCACATAAGGATGCCAGTCTTGTTCATGCAGTTGCATGTGTCTAAAGAGCAGACAGTCGTCAAGGACTGTAGCTGGAGAGGCACGAACTTACGACCTGTCTGCTTGCTTACAGGATACGCCACTGCCCATAACCTTTTACAGTTTCCTCGCCAGATTGCCATTGTCACAATTGTCAGTGTCCCGACCGTTGTCACAGTGATATGCGTATGAGCTTCTGTGCATACATATAACCTTAGGGTTCCTTGAGGGGGTTTAACCTTAGAGTTATATAATCTTAGGGTTCCTTTGCGACGCAGACAGAACAAGAAATCCGTTTTAGCCAGCTTCCTGCGGACTCTAGCATCCCCCCCCCCCCCCAAAAAGAAAAAAGAGAAAACCACGCGCGCGCGCGCGCGCGCGCACACACACACACACGAATTACTCCCATTTGCGCTTGACCGAGGTGCGCTCGTCAATGGACCGCAGTACGGCGGCTATGACGACAAGAGCTACCGTGATGGCGATTAGAAGACCGTACGGGAAATCGTCCGGAATCGAATCGAAAGACCGGCTCGGCTGTACCCGCGTCATCGTGAGATCGATCCCACGCGCCAGCACGAGGCAGCTCGATTCCAGCTCCGCAGGCGCTACGTCCACCCCTGCGGCTCCGGCCCAGCCACAGGATTAGGCTCTTCATGAGATGTCCCATACCATTCATGTTTTAGGAGTTACGGTTTGGGTTTACCGTTTAGGGTTTACAAAGCACGCCCCTGGGATGCTGCCTGCCCATGCAAAGATCAAAAGCACCCCCCGTCCAACAATCCCGGGAAATTTCGAGCTAAAGCATGAAATTGGACGACCCGCAAGCCGCAAGCACTGTAGTTTCCACACGATGTTGTGAGGAAATTGTGATAAACATGTTCTCTCACAGAGAGAGAGAGAGAGAGAGAGAGAGAGAGAGAGAGAGAGAGAGAGAGAGAGAGAGAGAGAGAGAGAGAGAGAGAGAGAGAGAGAGAGAGAGAGAGGGTGGGAGTGAGAGCGAAATTACACGAGTACGTTCTCACGTATTTCACTATTCTTTTGCACTGATGCTTCCACGCGTGCCGTACGGTGACATTTACGGCACAGTGACATTTACAGTTTTAAAGTATCTGGCTTTTGTTCCAAGTGTCCAGTAGGGACCCAGGGGCCTGATGTGGCCGAGGGAGTCATTAGCGCCTGGATTGGCCCAGGGTGTCAGTAAGGGGCCAGGGGTATGATTTGCAAATCAATTGGCCAAGGGAGTCTGTAGGGACCCAGGATGTCTCGCACTATTTTTGCATCCAGAATCATCTAGTTGACCGCGTGAGATGTGTTCACATGGGTCCGGATGGATGGAGGGTTGTGCGTATAGAGCGAACCCGGTCAATTGCTTTGCAAAGCCAATTGGCTTCCTTTTGCATTCTGACGTCGCCTCGCTTGCATGCATGTTAGAGCAGGAAAGAAAGATGCCAAAAGGAAGGCCAAAAAAGATTACTTCGGGTTGCTTTGGGACGGGGGGGTTGATCTTCGACATGCGCAAATGTATGCAAGCATGCACGCCATCTTCAAATTCCGAATTGCCATTTCAATTTTTGCTGTGGAAAACGAAAGCTCGTCCGCACGGATTCTAGGAATGTGGAGTTTAAATTTGAGAAAGCAGCTCAAACAGACGTGGAAGAGGGAACTCCTCGAAGATTGGCTACGGACCCAGAAAGTGGTATATCAGGTGCAAGGTGTCATGAAATAGAATTATTCGACCGGGATAGTGGTACGCGGTTCAGGATAAAAAACCCAAAACCGTGGGAATTCGCCATTATGGCGACAAGCAAATGTAATTCTATGACCCTAATTCGCCACCCAGTGGTGATAGGAAAAAGAATGTCGGGCTCAAAATCGCCAAATTGGCTAATTGCCAAAAACTTAATAACAACTCTGTTGTGGACTGAGCATTTCACGGATTCGAGAGCGTGTTCGCGATTGCGAGGGTACCCTAGAACGTATACGCTACATAGCGACCAGGGCCTTGGATATGCGCTTTGCGGTCAAGATTGTATATACCAGAATACCATACCCATCCACGCATCAATATCTATAGTCCGGAGTTGCACATTTCCCGGAACCTCTAAAACATCATATGAGACAAGGCCAACATCGTGCCTTTATATATGGCGATGTACATAGCTTTTCACAAGATTACATGAGTTTTCGGAATTAGACTGTGGCAGCTAGCTGTACAGCTCTGCAACTGTACATCACGTACAACGTGAAGACGCGCTATAGAAGGTACACATACGAATCCATACAATCTAGAACCTCGAGAGTATTGAATCCCGTGTTGAAGCTGAGTATCGAAATTGCCAAGTATCCAGCATTGTCCCCTCTTATTTGTCCTTCAACTCGTAATCGTCGAAAAGGTCAGATGTGAATCTCTATAGTTGAGACTCTCAAAGCCAGCCGTCGCAAACGTGTGTGCCCTACCATTGCAGCGAGTTGAGGATAAGCTTGCGCCCAACCTTAAGTGTTCTTAATTGCAAGATCTAGATCGTTCGTGTATTTCGATGCACTTCGAAGTTTCTTCGAAATTCACAGCCCACGCGTAAAAGGTCTGCCTCATCCCGCCCTTCAACAAAGTGGCTGCGGTGTTCAATCCCAATTATACAGTATGTGCTCTCCTTTTGCGCATTTAAATATTCCGAAACTAATCTATCAAACTAATCTATCACATAAGCCTTTTTCCAAGACGTTGGTATACGAACACCGGCTCAAGTCAGTTTTTTCCAAAGAGTTGTGGGTGTCTTCAGATTTAACGACTTTATTGCTCTGTATATAATGTAGTCTTATATATTGCCTGCAAAAAATGTGCGGTTTTGAATACGTACATGAACATACGTATGGGCTACAGTTGACGATATCGATGCTTGATCCTGCAGGA
>KV908524.1:31264-45092 GCA_002005505.1 Botryococcus braunii
CAGGTGGAGCCCGTCGCAAGTCACCCTCCTCCTGGAAGAGCTTCCCCCACGCTGTTGCAGCCCCCAGACGCCGCACAAGACCCTGTCCTGGCAGCAGCGCCCGAGGCTCTTGCGGACAATGATGAGTCGGTCGACCATGTTTGGGAATTAGACCGGTTCCTCTCTGGAGAATGCGGTGGACAGGCTGGCTGACTTTCGGAGGGGAGAGTGTTTGGCGATTGAGTACGAGCTAATAATGTTCACCAATTGGCAAATACGGGACTCGTAATGAACGTCTGGGCGTTTCGCATTGTTGGGGTGTCCGCTGTCGCTGCAAGCATTTGACGAATGCAGATCCCTCTGCATCACTATATTCCGATTGTATTCGGACCTATACAACATCCCTTGGTTTGCAAGCCACCTGCATGTCGATTTCTTTTGGAAGTGCAGAGGGATCTGCATGCGCCAAATTCTACCAGAGAGATTGCTACTCAAAACGTCTTGCAAGGCAAAAGCTGCATAGTCTAGATTTCTTAAGCTATGACAATTTAACATCTATATACAGATGTCGATATAGACATAGCTGTGTCTAGACACAGCTAGCCGATATGCTGTTGAGGTGCATGCATGCAGGGCCCAGGCTCAGCTAGCTGAGCGACTGTCGTGAAGCCTCCGGCCGGTACCCGCCAAGGGCCCTTTTTTGGTTCTAGTCGGTTTTGTATCTACTCGGATGGTATAATTTTTGATTACATAGGAGGAAGTCCACCCCCAAAACCCGCCATGTGAAAATCCGCGGACACGGAGTTTCGATATAGCGAACTATAGTACTAGGTCATCCGAGAGGGGCCATCCAGCCAGATCTCAAAAGGGCCTCAGCATGCATGTGCATATGCATATGCACGACCGCTTAATTTGCTACGGACTTTTAATGATGTAAATAAAAGAAAATTGTACTTCATTATGAATTTGAGTTATCATGACATGTTTGCTAGGAGCGCCAGGTGTCGATTAAGCATTAAGAAATCCGCGATGATGGCCAAGGTGCCACTATCCATATACGTAGTAGAGGGTCTCCCGCGCAAGTGTCGCGTTACGTCGTCATAACAAATTTGGGCATAAACGGATGATACTGGCATAAACGGATGATCCATGGAGACTGAAATATGAGCATCTTTTCCAGTTGTCACAGTCGCGGTTCGAATTCGCTAGTAGAGTATGAGCAGGCATCTATAAAAAAGCAACTCCCATGAGGCATGTCTACAAGAGCTGCGTAACCATCTAGTCCGTACCATGCTTATAAATAATTACTGATGTAAATATAGGGCATAGCTACTTGTAAATCGTTTCAAACGCTCAACATCTTAGGCAGTTTTCTTGTAATACTTTGTCAAGCTTAGAGGGGTAACCTACTGGCCACTGTGGCTGCTTATAAGTTCCCAGCTAATTGACTGTAGTTTCCTATAGGATAAACTAGCTAGTTTATCCCGCTCCCATGGTGAATGTAACGGCCTTCATGAAGGCCGTTACATGTTGAAGTGAGCGCTTCTCATCCTCGTCCGCCCCCTTCTCATCTTCTCGCCCCCTCTCTCCCTTCACCCATCCCTCAAAGCCTCCCTCCCTCCCTCCGCGCGTGCGTGCGAGCGCACTAATCTCATTGTCGCGTACCCACGTGTGCACATCACGGTATTATGGTGTGCGGTTAGGATAGGCTTCACTCTTGATTACGAACAACAGCGCAGAGTTTATCAAGTGTTATAACACTGCAGAATCAGCGTATTGACATCGCTTCAGTGACACATCGATTTGTGCAGGGAGAATGCATTACTGCGCATATGTGCACATATGGACCTCCACGCCTGATGGCCACGTGGCGTCTAAGCGCCATAGCCACGTCTTAAGAGTAGTTCTGTATTTGTGGTGCTTGCATTATGTCTTCCCCGCGTGTGCGGGGTATGTACACTTAACTTTTCCTAGTACTGTCAATTTATTGATCGATACAGTCAATTTCTCCTAGTACTGTCAAGAACAAAAGTTTTGGCAAGTGCTCTTAAGGGAATCCGTTTGCCGCTTACGGAAGTTACTTTACAGTTGAAGGAATTTCGTGGCAACACACTTTGAAGTGCATTGCCACGTTTATGGCCCTGTGCACGTGGGCTTAAAAGTGTTATGCTGTGGCACAATGCAATGTCAATGGCCGTTGACATTGAATTCTGCCATAGCATAACACTTCTAATGCCACGTGGCAACACACTTGAATGAATGAATGAATGATTGCCATTGATGACACTACGGAAAATCTGGCGTCGAATCGCGTCGAATCGAGACGTAAAAATTTTCGACGCCAGGGTTTTCGACGGTATTCGACGCTGGAGGGTTGAATACCGCCTAATACCGTCCAAAAGAGTCGAATCGGGACCATTGACAACCGCACCACATTGCGAGATATTGCAGCTTCGTCTTTCGTTTTTTTCATTACACAATTACCTTTTCACATCAAAATATCGTAATGAAGCTTCAGTAACAATCGTCATCTTTAATTCGACGTACTTCCGAAGCACTGAACTGCAGTGTCGCTGTCGCTAGTACTGTATACCTATACCGCACCGCTGCTTCTGAATGTATAGGTAGTCTTACAATAAGTCTGTCGCATCCGTGTGCGTGCATCATGAGTCCTTCTTATTTGGTTTGTAGTTAGCGGATCACACAACAATCATCCACTTCAGGCTCATTAAGAGGAGGTGGTTTACGGACCGAGGAGAATTCAACAGAATTGAAATCCAGCCATTCATCTTCATTATTATTGAATGGGAGATATGATGTTTAGCATTGCCAAGTCAGACATATGTTTCAGAACAATGAAGTCTACTGTCTGTAGGACATTGCCATATTGCACGTGCTCTTATCTTTTATCTTTTATAGAATGTTAGACTACATGTATTGAAAAAATGTCCAAATGGACATTCGGAAGGTCGCAACTTCGAGGACTCCAAGGGCATTGTCTACGAATACCGCAAGGTACAGGCGTGCCACGCGATTCGGGACATCTAGGATCTTGCATTTGCAGCACGTAAACCAAATGTAACCTTTACGGGGGTCACGAGTGTTGCCTGAATGTTGTCGAGTCGCGAGGTCGACCAGAGGCCGGTGCCCGGAACTGCGGATGCATTGTGTAACAATAAAGAAGCCCCCTTGGCCCCGATAGTATATCAATATACACGCTCGATATAACGCAATAATTCGGAAATACACACCTGCTGTGGATATGCGAGCAATTGTTGCGTACGTGAAAACCGCTGAATAACGTCGAAAACCATCTAAAAAGGGCTGAAAAGCATGGTCATGGACTCTATGTCTAGAGGTTGTCCGACAAATTTCGACGCTTTTCCGACATTATTCGTCGCGATTAATACGCGATTCCGATAAACCAATGTTCACGAACCGTCGGATCGCGTCCAAATAGCGTCGAATTTCTTCATGTTTTCGTACGAAAAGCGCCGACGGCATTTGGCGCTCGGGAGTCGCGCGGAATTTTTTTCCGACGCGATTCCGTCTCGTTTCGGCGCGATTCGACTCGATTCAGCACCGGGATTTTCCGTAGTGTGACCGTATGGCCATGAAACAATGAATGAATGAATGAGTGTAAAACATTACCCGTCATGCTGAATAGATGCGCTTTCAGGACACAAACATTGCCCGTCATGCTGAATAGATGCGCTTTCAGGACACAAGGTCATGCTGAATAGATGCGCTTTCAGGACACAAGGTCAGGACATTCGGCCATGAATCAATGAATGAATGTTACACATCACCCGTAACGGTGACTAGATGTGCTTGTAGGACACTAGTCAACCAGCTTACTAATTCATCCACTCTGTACGGGCATGCTCATATGATCATGGAAGACAGATCGGTCATCATACGGTCATAGATATCTAGATGTGTACCTGATGTATGTATTGACGCAACCCCAACGCTTTGATAACTTCCAACTTCCGAGACGTGTGCACATCATAGATGCTGATTAATGTTTTTTCAGCAGGTACATCGAACTATGATGCGACTGCACAACATAACCTATTGATACCCATGGAACGAAAATGAAATGGCTCTTCGGTAAATTGATATCTCCTATCTCGAGCGTGGCTGCGTCAATTCAGTCGGGATAGCACATTGGGGCCGAGGGGCAATCTTTCACGCTCTGTGCATGCCCTACCCCGCTCCTCCCTCCCTCCCCATCCTTCTCTCCCCTCCCCCCCTCCCCCCTCCCTCCCTCCCTCCCTCCCTCCCTCCCCCCCCCCTCTCTCTCTCTCTCTCTCTCTCTCTCTCTCTCTCTCTCTCTCTCTCTCTCTCTCTCTCTCTCTCTCTCTCTCTCTCTCTCTCTCTCTCTCTCTCTCTCTCTCTCTCTCTCTCTCTCTCTCTCTCTCTCTCTCTCTCCCTCTCCTCCCCCCCCCTCCCTCCTCTCTCTCCTCCGCTCCTCCCGCCTCCCTCCCTCCCTCTCCCCCTCCCTCCCTCTCCCTCTCTCACGCCCCTTCACATCCACCCCTTCCTATCCCTCCCTAATCCACACTTTTACAGCACACTTTTCTCCGCCGGCCTGCTGCCGCTGTCCCCCTCTTCTGAGACAGTGTCCTGGTTTTGGTAGACCGGACCATCGAACACAGTTTCCTCGCCAGATTGCCATTGTCACAATTGTCAGTGTCCGACCGTTGTCACAGTGATATGCGTATGAGCTTCTGTGCATACATCTAACCTTAGGGTTCCTTGAGGGGGTTTAACCTTAGGGTTACATAATCTTAGGGTTCCTTTGCGGCGCAGACAGAACAAGAAATCCGTTTTAGCCAGCTTCCTGCGGACCCTAGCATCCCCCCCCCCAAAAAAAAAAGAAAAAAGAGAAAAACACGCGCGCGCGCGCGCACACACACACACACACACACACACACACACACACACACACACACACACACACACACACACACACACGAATTACTCCCATTTGCGCTTGACCGAGGTGCGCTCGTCAATGGACCGCAGTACGGCGGCTATGACGACAAGAGCTACCGTGATGGCGATTAGCAGACCGTACGGGAAATCGTCCGGAATCGAATCGAAAGACCGGCTCGGCTGTACCCGCGTCATCGTGAGATCGATCCCACGCGCCAGCACGAGGCAGCTCGATTCCAGCTCCGCAGGCGCTACATCCACCCCTGCGGCTCCGGCCCAGCCACAGGATTAGGCTCTTCATGAGATGTCCCATACCATTCATGTTTTAGGAGTTACGGTTTGGGTTTAGCGTTTAGGGTTTACAAAGCACGCCTCTGGGATGCTGCCTGCCCATGCAAAGATTCAAAAGCAATCCCCGTCCAACAATCCCGGGAAATTTCGAGCTCAAGCATGAAATTGGACGACCCGCAAGCCGCAAGCACTGCAGGGTAGTTTCCACACGATGTTGTGGGGAGATTGTGATAAACATGTTCTCTCCCCTCACCCTTCATAAAATGCGATCGAGGAGAACTTCCCCCGGTCTTCCTCTGCATTTTTTTTTTCTTTTTGCAAACGCCAATTGGCACATACCCCACCGTTAATAATCCTTCCAGGGACATAGCGCTTGTGCGCGTGCGCGTGTGCGTACACGGCGTACACCCGTGCATGCGGGCACCCTTGTGCTTTTGGCATTTGGCCGCTGCCTTTGTATATTTTCCAGCACCACCACTTCCATGTGCGCGCGCGCACACGCACACGCACACACACACACACACACACACACACACACACACACACACACACACACACACACACACACACATACACACACGCACACACACACACAGAGAGAGAGAGAGAGAGGGGGGGGAGAGACAGAGACGTACACACATGCGCACGCACACGCAAGCACAGACTTTACTGTACCGGCGATCAAGAGAAGAAAGTCTTTGGCAGCTGTGCGCCCACGCAGCGGGAGAGCAGCAGTGAGGGCGTGGTTGACAATATCCGTGGATTCTGTTGAAAGAAAAAGGAGCAAGACCACAAATGGGGACGACAAAAATAAAAGCAACAGGGAAAAATTACCCAAAATTGGAAATCTGCAAAAAAGGGGAAGGCCGGAGACCCAAGAAAAAATCCCGCACACACATCCCCCTTCCCCCGCGGAGCAAAAAGCGTCCCAAAAATAGGCAGGAAAAACATGGCCTCAAAACAAGAAGGTCAGGGTTGGGGCTAAGAGACGAATGGGGGTCGATGTAAGATTTGGATTCATTGTTTCCAATGGACAGCTGCCGATGATGTTTTACTTTAGCAGTCAGATTCTGTAAAATACTTTTCATAACACAGTGTAGATACGAAAACAGTTACTGGAAGGGGTTCGCCCACCCGACAGTCGAGCAACGGTGAGGTCGTAGGTGGCAAAGCCCGTGTACTCCACCGGGAGCTCGGCTGCGTAGGGTATTAAGCCCTCCGCCTTATCCTCGGCTGTGGGGGCGCCATGTGGCCTCCTGGGGTCCACTAACCTCTTATCCATCATGTACACCTGCCCCCATCCCCCCACACCCCACCCCTTTCTTCACACCTCTCGTCCCCATCCGCTTTGCGATGCAGATCTGCCCCGGTCTTGTCTCTATCTCTCTTGTGACCCTGCTGTTTTATTTTTCAGTAAGTAGACATGCTCAGTTCTTATATATTTTCATCCAGTAAGTAGACCTGGCCATCTCTTATCCCTTCATACATGATGTAGATGCGCCCATTCCTTATCCATCATCTAGACCTGCCCATATGTTATCTCTTATCCGTTATGTAGACCTGCCTAATTCTTTTCTCTTCACCCTCATGTAGACCTGCCAATCCCTTATCTCTTTATCCTTATTTCTTAACTCCTTATCCATCATGCAGCCCCGCCCATCTCTCACTTCATTATCCATCTTGAAGACCTGTTTATTCATTGAACATGGATTGAAGATTGGTTGATTGATTGATTGGTCGACCGATCGATCGATTGATTAGTCGATCGATCGATTGATCGATTGATTGATTGATTGATTGATCGATCGATCAATTGACTGACTGATTGATTGATT
Organism: Botryococcus braunii; assembly: GCA_002005505.1. Taxonomy (NCBI): domain Eukaryota; kingdom Viridiplantae; phylum Chlorophyta; class Trebouxiophyceae; genus Botryococcus; species Botryococcus braunii. The sequence goes on from KV908524.1 coordinate 38,311, forward strand.
GGTTGCTCGGTTGGTTGGTTGACAAATTAGTAGAATTCATTCGTAAATATCACAAGAATATAAAATAATATCATGGTGCTCAGAAGAAGCGAATCTTCATTCAAATGAATCGCAGAAGGCGGACACACCTGCCCGGCGTCAAGCCCCATAAGTACCATCTTTGATGTCACACCATGTGCCGTAACAGTGGCCGCCAGCAGTCGGACGCCTGCTCTGAAGTAGAAGGTCTCCGACAACACCTGTTTGAATCCCCCGCAGGACCCTCCTATCAGAAACCCAAAGCTTCTGAAATAACTTTATGGGACCCACCCATCCAGCGGTTCCAAAGCGAAGAGCAAACTCCTGGCCCTTGGGAGAGAAAGAAAGAAAGAACGAAAGCAAGAAAGAACGGAAGGAAGAAAGAGGAGTGGGCCCAACCATAAAATATTATCAATATTTAGTATAATGAAAACATTTAGTTTTAAATTAAATTTTTAGTATTAGCAGCTGAACTGCACTCGAACTTTTCACTCCTGGGGCTTTTATCATTTATCCAGGTGAGGCGTTCCCTCTCCAAACTAGTCCAGTTATAGATTGTGGGTGACTGTTGAAGCGGATCTCCTGACGTGTCACTTTTCAATCCCCACGACTGAACCAGCTGTTCCGATCCCGAACATTTCAAGGTTGGAATGCCAGGCATTGCAAGCGCTGAGCTCTTGGCAGGTTGGGGACTGCCAGGTTGGGGATGATTGGGAAAGCTGCTGTTGAAACATCCAGCTATTATGTCTGAAGGGATGGCGGTACAATTGTCTATAATCTAGATCCACTACTAAGAGTTGGAGGTCCCTGAAGCATTCATTCGGGCCTTTAAAACATCAGGGATCAGAGTGTGGGGCATCAGATCTTCCAGAACAGCTGCTGGAAGCATGTAAGGAATTGCAAGGTGGGGGATCTGAAGAGATGCTTGAAAAATGTAAGGGTTGGAGGGTTGGGGGGGGTTTGAGAGATGAGAAGCGTGGCTTGACTATTGTGAGCGAGTGAATGTCAGGGCCAAAGTAGACACTTCAGAGCTTCTGTAGTATTGTGAAGCTCATCCGAATATGAGGGAACAGAAGGGCCCAGAAGAGCTGCTTCGACATTGTGAGGGAGCCCACGAGGGCTGCTCCACACATGTGGTCAAGTGTTGCGGATTCCACAGTAAATGAAAGGGATGTGCTGAGCAGAGCAGCTTTGAGAGTCTGAGGCACCAGAAGAACTGCTTGAGTAATGTGTATGTGTGTGTGTGTGTGTGTGTGTGTGTGTGTGTGTGTGTGTGTGTGTGTGTGTGTGTGTGTGGGTGAGAGAGAGAGTGCCTGCGTGTGTGTGTCTGTGTGTGTGTGTGTGTGTGCGCCGCGCGGGGGTTTGTCCATGGAGGGGGCTTTGAGTGCATGGATGTGTGTGTGTGTGTGTGGGGCGGGGGGGTATGGGAGGGGCGGCAAGAGAGATGTACCTCGAGGGGCACGACATCGTAGGAGGACATGGTCTGATTAGGCGTGCCAAAGAGGACTTCCGTGGCAGACAGATGGTGTGCTCGGGAGTCGTATATCTCCACCACCGAGACCAGGTACCGCCCGCGAGCCAGGCTGTAAAAGCTGTACACCACCCAGTTTTCGACGTACACCGCCCTCACCGGCCCTCTCGCATTCTGCAGACGCCCCCGCGACCACGAGAACATTATTTTGAGTTTGCCGCAGTGTAACGAATGAGTTGGGAATATGAACAGGAAGGCAGCCAGCCGTAGAAAGGTGGGGGGAGGGGGCTTGACCGAGGGCAAATAAGCATAAATAAGTTCGTACTCAGCATAAATAAGTTCTTACTAAGCATTAATAAGTTCTTACTCAGTGTGTAGAGGGATAAGAGAGTCAACCCTGCAGTAAGCCACCCCCGCTGCATGGGCGGGGGGGGGGGGGGGCGCATACAGTTTCTTGCACTACAATTGGGGTTCGTGCAAGAATGCATGCGAAGGGCACATGCGTGTCTGCGCGTGTGCGTATGTCGGGCGGGGGACACACACACACACACACACAAACAAACACACACACACACACACACACACACACACACACACACACACACACACACACACACACACACACACACACACACGCGCGCGCGCGCGCGCACGCACGCACGCCCGCACGCGCACACACACACACACACACACACACACACACACACACACACACACACACACACACACACAGAGAGAGAGGAAGAGCGAGGGGGGAGGGGAGCAACAGTGTGCATGCATGTGTGTGTCCGCATGTGTCAATGTGTGCGGGTGTGTATGTGTGTGTGTGTGTGTGTGTGTGTGTGTGTGTGTGTGTGTGTAGGGGGGGGGGTTTAGGTGAGGCGAAAGAGAAAATGGAAAGGGATGGAAGACACAATACAATTGAGTTGTAGGAAAAGAAAGGTTATAAGAAAGAAAAGAACAATGAATGGAAAGAACGATAAGGTAACAAACAGGACAGAAAAACAAGATAAGGTAAGACAAGACAAAGACAGATCACTAAGGATGAGGGTAGGATAAAATAGGGCACAAATAAGATGAGTGAACAATAAAAAGAAAACAGGGTAAAAAGAATGGATAAGAGATGGAAAAAGCAAAGGTAAAAGATAAGGCAAAAAATAAAAGTAAAGACAAGGAAAGCCCCACACCTCATGTTCCAAGCGAATCAGGAAACGACCAGTTATGGTGTCCACAATTGCGACGGTCACATGGGGCGCCCGCTGCAGGTCCCCAGAGGGAACTCCCTCAGGAGGTCCCGTGGCCACAAACACGGTGTTGGGGTTCAGGTACTTCAGCTTCATGCTTCGGTCCCCCAGCACCTGCACATCCAGTAGTCCTGTACTTCAGCCTGTACTTCACACTCACACCACAATCACCCCGCACACACACACACACACACAAACACACACACCCACCCACCCACACACACACACAAAAGACCATGCAAACACACGCACACACACACACACACACACACACACACACACACACACACACACAAGCGCGCGCGCACGCGCGCGCGCTCACACACATACACACACACTCACTAGATAGAGGAAGAGAAAGGGGGGGGAGAGGGCAGCACAGGAGAGGGGAGGATAGGTTAGCACCTTTGCGTAGGAATACACATGCTGATGGAGGGGGGCAGCCACAGTCAGGATGGAGTCCGAGGACGCGGGGAAGACAGCGGTCCACAGGGGCTGCAGAGCGGATCCCTTGGGAGTGACCCGGTACCCCACGAGTTGGTTGTGCTCACGGTCCCATGTGAATGGGAAGTAGTTGGTGAGGCTTGCCACCAGAGCTTTTGCTGGAGCAGTGTTCGGGACCACCCGAATTTTCGGTTCCCCGGTCCCCTCTACGGGACCGACCAAGATGAACACACTCTGCTCCTCGGGGCCCTCCAACAGCTTTCGAGGTACTTCCAGCACCTGCACGCCGTACATCTTGAACACTTGGCCAAGCAATCCAAAGTCGTAATGTTGGCTACCCACCTTCAAGGTCAGATATTCTTATTGGCACAGTTTCTGGGGACACAACTCATCCACGCACGCACGCACGCACACACACACACACACACACACACACACACACACACACACACACACACACACACACACACACACACACACACACACACGCACACACGCACGCACGCACGCTCTCTCTCGCTCTCTCTCTCTTTCTCTCTCTCTCTCTCTCTCTCTCTCTCTCTCTCTCTCTCTCTCTCTCTCTCTCTCTCTCTCTCTCTCTCTCTCTCTCTCTCTCTCTCACACACACACACACACACACACACACACACACACACACACACACACATGCACATGCTGCACTTGCCGGCATGTAATTCAGGTTGAAAGAAGCAGAAGGACAGATATGTTGTACTGCCCGGGGGGATTGACTACGAACGCACGATGCACTGCTCAAGCTTTTCTACCGCAGAGGGGATCGGCTGTGAGGGAAGGTGTGAAGGGCAGGAGTACTATTCACAGGGCAACCACATGGGCTCACACATGGAACACACGACCCCTCCGCATGGGGACCACATGCACGGCCCAGAAAGTGTGCACATGGGGTGTCATGTGGGAATCACATGGGGCGGTCCACAGAGCAAATCGCCCGGGCAGCCTACGTGGAAACCCCAGGGGGGCCCACATGTGACTCACATGGCTATCACATGGGGGGTCATCCATAGGGAATCATATGAGCAGTCCACATGAATCACATGAGCAGTCGACATGGAAATCACAGGAGGGGCCCACATGGAATCACATGCGTGGTCCACAAGAGATTCACATTGGGGCCCACATGGGGTGCCATGTGGGAAACGCATGGGCGGTCTACATGAAAAACACATGGGGGCCTACATGGGAATCACATGGGCCCAGGGGATGGGGGTGTCACCTGAGCGGCAAGGGTTTCACATGGGGGCCCACATGGGAATCACAGGGACACAACGGGTGGGGGTGTCACCTGAGCGGCATGAAAATCACATGGAGGCCCATATGGTAATCACATGGGCCCGCGGCCGGGGTATTACCTGAGCGGCATGGAACGGAATGTTCCCCGCCAAGGGAATCACATGGGGGCCCACAATGGGATCACATGGGCCCAGGAGGTGGGGTTGTCACCTGAGCGGCATGGAACGGAATATTTTCCGAAGAGAGCACGGCGCCGGCGTACACATCGACCACGAAGAACTGCACTGTACCGCCGGCAGAGGACTTGCCAAACAAGGCAACCTGGGGCGCGTGGGTGGGGTCGTGGGACTTCCGCCACACGACCAGCTGCGCTGGCTGGGAAGCTGGCGGGAAGCTGAGGGACCACAGCACCCGTCCGTCTCCGCTGTGCAATCCGTACACCTTGCCTGCACATGAATAACGTGACCCACATGGCCCCATGTGAGCCACATGGGGCCGCATAGACTCTGTCGTTGCCTGCCTCCATCAACTCGATGCAAACTGTGCCGGGGCTCCCTTAATTTCTGTCTTTACTAGACCTGCATATTTAGTTCTGATTTACTCTTTGACGCTTAATCCCCAAGAATGATAAAACAATCACTCGCTCATACCATGTGTGCCTTTACTAGACCTGCATGCCTGGTTCTGGTAGACTTCCTACCTCTCGTTCCTGAAGCATAGAGAAAACAATCACTCGCAAAAAAACAAACAAACAAAAGGGACGAACTGAGGAGCAAACGAAAGGAACGAACAACTCATAGATGTGGAGGGCAGTACAGTACCGGAGGCGGTCCAGGCAACAAATGCAGGCATGCATAGATGTGGAGGGCAGTACAGTACCGGAGGCGGTGGAGACGACGATGAGGCGACGGAAGCCGTTGCTGTCGCGGTAGGGCAGCAGGCGGGAGCTGAGGCGCGCCTTCAGTCGCTTCAGCTCCGCCTTCTCCGGGGGGCTCGCAGCCCCAAACTGGTCCTGTTGCCCGCAGGGGAGGCCGCGACGGGCGGCTCAGCAGGATTGGACACGGGATTGGGAGTTTACAGTCGCATTTAACGTAACTTATCAATTTAAAGTCGCAACGGGGAGGGCAAGTCCGGCACTCGTCAGGGGGATTGGTCACGGGATTGAGACTTTACAGTCGCATTTAATTTAATATATCAATTTATAGTCGCAGAGGGAAGGGCAAGTGAGGCACTAGTCAGGGGGCACAGACATGGAATCCAGAATTTTCAGTCGCGGGCAGAGCGGGGCCATCAGGGAACTGGCATGGGATTGAGACTGTTCAGTCGCCCGGGGGTAAAGAGGGGGAGGGGGGATGGGATATGCACAGAGTGTTTCAGGTCATTGGGGTGTTCATGGTAGCTCTGACGGGGTGTTGGCCGATCAGGCAGCTTGCATGAGCTCGCTCCCCCCCCCCTTTTGTTGTTCTGTTTTGTGTATTTTTTTCACTCCCGAGGGGGGTGGGGGGTGGATCACACACAAATGTTGCAGGGGAGTGGAGCGAAAGGCGATTCCCATGGAGGGGTTGCGGAAAGCAGCGAGGTCACACACAAAGTGTTGCAGGGGAGTGGGGCGAGCGGCAACTCCCACAGGGGTTTAGGGAAAACAGCGAGGTCACACACAAAGTGTTGCAGGGGAGTGGGGCGAGCGGCAACTCCCACAGGGGTTTAGGGAAAACAGCGAGCTCGCAAGGGGGGCTTCTGTAAACCTCTTAAGGATTGGAAAACATCTTGCACAGAGAGAATTACACAAACACAATTGCGCACTAAATTATACAGAGAATACCACAAAATGGTGCAGGAGGTGGAGCAATAGGTCTCACATAACAAGGTAGGCTACTTCGCAGCAAAAAAAAAAAAAAAAAAAAAAAAAAAAAAAAAAAAAAAAAAAAAAAAAAAAAAAAAAAAAAAAAAAAAAAAAAAAAACAGCACGCAACACAAAAATGACAAACAACACAACGCAGCGACACAACACACACACACACACACACATACACGCAGGCTTCCCCCGCCCATCTCTCTCTTCCCCCCCCCCCCCTTCCTCTCTTTCTCTCTCTCCCAACGTCCCTCTCCCCCCTCCCTCCCTCCCTCCCCCTCCCTCAACCCCTCTCCCCACACGCACCCCCCCATGCGGGGCGCACTTTGGCGGCAAGGATCTCCATGTGGACGCCGGTCCGCCAGAGAGGGGGCGGACGCACGCCGCTCCGCCTCCAGCTGGGGGCCCGGCGGGGGCAGGTCCAGGAAGACGGTGGCCCCTGACCCCCGCAAGGGCCTCCTCCCGCGTCCAGGTGGCCCGCCCC
>KV908524.1:47531-57531 GCA_002005505.1 Botryococcus braunii
CAGGTTGCACACGCGCATGCACACACCGCGCGCATGAGGTAGAGAACAATTAGTGGGTTGTCGATTGTGCTGGATCGAGGGGGGGGGGGTGTGGAGAGAGGTCATGTGATACCAAAAGGGGCGGGCCGGAAAGAATACAGAGTGGCCGAGAAGGGAGATTGGAGGGTTGGGGGGGGGGGAGGGAGGGGGAGGGAGGTTTTGAGTAGTTCTTGTTCAGAGGATGAACAAGTGGTTGAACAAAGTAGGGAAAAAGGCACGGAAACAAGTGGAAGGCAAGAACGCGGAGTTTTTGAGTGACACGGAGGATAACCCCGATAGCCTACAGGGTGGCAGTACAGGGAAGATGGGTGAGGCGGAGTCGGAGAGCAGGGTGGGTTGTGTAGGGGGTCGGGTCAATCCCGAAAGTGATCCCAACAGCCTACAGAGCGCCCCTTTTTTGGGTTGGGGGGGGGGGGGAACATTTGAAAGATGCTTGAAGGTCATCCCGGCAGCCTCTGAGTGCTTTCCCTGGGGGGTGGGGGGAGGGGCAAGGACATTTGAAAGATTCCCCCGAGAGCATACACAGAGTGGCCTAAAGGGTGGGGTTGTGGGTGGGAGCCCCGGGGTGGGGTGTGGGGGCCGGAGGGCGGGGAGAGACAGGCGGCATCGGGAGAGGTTTGAAATGATACCCAGAGGTGAGGCCGACGGCGGTGAGAGTTTGCGAGCCGGGCTTTCCCAACATGAGGTGGGCTGAGGTCCAAGACGCCGGCAGATCCCGCACCCACACCTGGTTGCCAGTCTGGCCGGAAATGACCTGAAGGCTCCCGCCCGCCCGCCGCCGCTTCCCCGTCAGCGAGGCGACAAATCAAGATGGGCTTCACAAAACAGGATGGCCTTCATCGGGAGCGAGCAAGTAGATATGAGAAAGTGCCTGGCTTGCGGAAAATGTAGCTTGAAAGGGTTGCACTTGCCAGACATTCTCCTTGGAGCCCGTGCCCACGCTCCGGAGCCTGGCCGCACCCTCGGGCGTGCGGGGACGCGGATGTGCGCGCGCGCGTGTGCATTCGCAAACACACACACACACACACACACACACACACACACACACACACACACACACACACACAACACACACAGAGAGAGAGAGAGAGAGAAGAGAGAGAGAGAGAGAGAGAGAGAGAGAGAGAGAGAGAGAGAGAGAGAGAGAGAGAGAGAGAGAGAGAGAGAGAGAGAGAGAGAGAAAGAGAGAGAGAGAGAGAGAGAGAGAGAGAGAAGAGAGAGAGAGAGAGAGAGAGAGAGAGAGAGAGAGAGAGAGAGAGAGACAGAGGGGGGGAGAGGGAGGCGCACAGAGACACAGAGAGAGGGGTGGTTGGGAGGGGATGAAGTAACCCAGGAAGTCTGTGCTGCCGTGGATGCAAACTACCTTGAACAAGATACCAGCCAAAGAACTCACTTCACAGGATTTTACAAAAACATTATTTGCGAAATGTACGGTGGTATGGGAGGGCGTGAGAAACAGTGGGCTTCCCACTCACCGCAAGCTTGCCTGTGCATGCCACCGCTACATCCAACTGCCCGTCCCTGTCCAGGTCTGGAAGCAGCTGCAAGGATATGGGGCCTGCTGTGTCTCCAAGACATTCAGGGCTGTCCCATAGAAGGGAGCCATCAGTTGCTTGCCAGGATCGAAGCCGAGAGCCATTCCTTGAGAGCGTCACTAGGGAAGGAGGCTTGTGCAGGATGCCCATTTCGTCCACAATGTCGTCCTCATCTAGAACCTTCCGCCATTGTATCTCGCCAGACCGCACGTCAATGGAGGCGACCACTGCAGAGTCTGTTGCTACGAAGACGCGATCCTTTCCTCGAGGAGCAAAGATTGCTCGGGTCACTTTTCCAACAAACTGCTTGTGCCAGGAATACTCCCTGGCCTGATCCTCATAAATAGCTGAAGTATACTGGATACACGCTGCAAGTCCAATGAGTAATATCGCCGACTTACGCAGGAATCCCATGACGAGGAATCAGGGACCCCGAACGACAATCTGTTCCAGAAAGGAATAATTCGAAAGGCTTTACGGTTAAACCATGACCTGCGTATAAAAGATAACAGAAGATGGTCCGGATTCCGTAAAAGACGTGCCCCTTGCAATTATTGTGGAAGAAATACAGGCTGCCAAATCATGACAAACCCATCCCATCGCTTCAGATTTAGATATCAATGGATAATGAACACATCAGGATTTTCTGCGAGGCATCCTGCACCATAAAGGACACGATTTCCAGGTCACCAGCAGATAAACTGAAACACTTGATCACCATAAACAGCTTACAAGCGCAGCGTAGCGATCAACTTTTACGTCTGATAATCAATCACAGAGGTGTTACGATTCAGTATACTTATATAGATTCAAGTATATTTGCTTTGCTAATTGTTCTGGGGCGGTACAGGAGCTGTACCAGCACCAGGGCTCCTAGACTGTCCGGTACGCATATGGGACCTCAGTCACTTCTTCCCTACTTCCTTCGCTGACCCCAGTTGATACATTTCTTCATTCCTTCCTTCCTTCCTTCCCTTAAAGACCCTACTTAAGGTAATGTCTTCCTTCATGCACCCCAATTGGTGTAGTTCCTTCCTTCCTTCCTTCCTTCCTCCTCCCTCCCTCCCTCCCTCCCTTCCTCCCTCCCTCCCTTCCATCCTTCCTTCATTCCTTCCTTCCTTCCTTCCTTCCTTCCTTCCTTCCTTCCTTCCTTTTTTCCTTCCTTCCTTCCTTCCTTCTGGATCCTTCCTTCCTCCCTCACTCCCTCCTTCCCTTCCTTCCTCCCTCCCTTCCTTTCTTCCTTCTTTCCTTCCTTTCTTCCTTCACTAAGCCCCCTTGATGACCGTCGGTGTCTGCGCCTCCAACAATCATCCAAAAGCATCAGAACTACAAAGGGACAAGGTCACTTTGTCCCTCCTTAAATGCTTAAAGGTCACTTTCTTTTCCAGACCCCTTGTTGACATACGACGTGTCCGCTCATAGGTTATGGACTCGAGATACGAGAGAACCTTCCTGCCTATTTTTCGTGAGTACCATGACACAGTGTACAACAGTGTATGGCCCCTTTTGGGCTCCTTTCTAGAATGATCGGGTGGACAGTGTCCACTGGACACTGCATAAACGTTCCATGATTCGGACCCACCTTAACCTGCATGTATTTCGATCGTCCCCAAATTGCCAATCTATGGCTACGAACCTCTGTGACGTTACTCTATACTTCCGCCTGAAGCTGCCAACGTATGTTTAAGGCGGTTGCTCTCGAGTCAGAAATCAGTCTTTGCTGAAACACGACTTCTGTGCTTTCGTATGGATTGCTTTCGTATGGAATGCCCCTTTGCGAAGCAAAGTAAATCAACTGCTCTGCAACTGAGTGCAAGCTTGGTCGCAGGTTCACGGAGTTTTCTTCCCCATTGTTATTTTACATTTTCAATAGTTCTATTTTTTATAAAATGGTGTCGGCCACTTCTTCGCGCAGTCAGTCAAGAGTTTCAATCTAGGCGTGAGTTTTCGCAGTAGCTCACGCGAAATCTGCCGTAAGACCTGTCTGGACCACAAGTGTATCTTGTTTTCATTGAAATTTTATGTTTCATTTTTTAATAGAGGTTTAAGACCACGACTTCTTCAACGACGGTTTCTACACAACGATTGCGGCATTGTGTTGTGGTGGCGGCGGCAGACGTGCTTTTCCCCGACAAACTTGGCGACGTACCTTTTTCTCCATTTTACATGAAAATATCCAGTGGCTTCATAATGGCGACAACGTCTTCACAAGCTGGCGGCGCGGGCACTTCTTCTTCTGGCGCAGGATTACATGGCGGCGCAAGCTCCTTTGGCGGTGGCTCGACGAGTAGTCAAGGATTTGATCGCACACAAACCTGCTGCTGACGGGAGACATGGTATTTCTTGGGACCTAACCCCTACTTCTCCAAATATGTTAATGTCTAATGTGGCTCAACTTCCTGTCACACCATCGTACGTGAGGCCCAGGCCGAATTTGGGTTTAACCCATACACCGCCAATTTTCCCCTTTAGAAACAGATTTGGGATAAGCCTTCCTCTTGGATCAACTCCAAGCTCTTCTGGTCAGGGTACAACCATACCAATGCCTGTGCCTTCTCATATTCCTTCAAGTTTGACTCCACATGTACCAAATGTTCCTGGCTGACTTCTAGTTTGTTTCAGGAAGTATTCCTAGTGCATCAGTCCCTGGTGGTGGGCCTGCTGGTTGGCCTAGTAGTGGGCCTCCTCCATCTGGTGGTGGCCATCAGGGTTGGCCTAGTCGTGGACCTCATGGTTGGCCTGGTAATGGGCCTCCTGGTTGGCCTCGAGGTGGCCCTCCTGGTTGGCATGGTGGTGGCCCTCCTGGTAAGCATGGTGGTAGCCCTCCTAGTTGGCCTAGCAATGGGCCTCCCGGTTGGTCTGGTGGGGGGCCTCCTGGGTGGCCAACTGGTGGAACTCCATGGGGGCAAAGCAATTCTTATCTTATGCTGGTGCAAGTTGGGGTTCTTCAAGCTTTGTAGGACTAACACTTAAGATTGTTCACTTCATACTTGATGATGACAATTGGGTAAACTGGTCCATGAATGCCCATGCATTGCTGTTAGAAGCATGACTTGGCAATTGCATCTTATATGATATGTTTGATACTCATGTTGACTATAAGACCCAATACATGTTAAACACAATAGTTTATCCTGGTCTTATCCTCTTATCAGGTAGAGCTATAGGGCTGCATTCTGCTTATGCAATGTGGGAAAAACTCATCAGTTCTTTTACTCATAAGGATAAGGGTAGGTTACTTGAATTACATCAGGAAGACAAGTGTTTTAGGATGGATATAGGAGAAAGGCCAAAATCACACATTCAAGGGCAAAGAAAATTGAAAAAGCCATTATCAGTCGGGGTTCATGTTTTGATGAATTGCAATTGTGTCAAATGATTGTGGAGGGATTGACTTGTGAATATGAGATTGAGAAAAAGATCCAATCAAGGTTATAATAAAGGATCCTTATGTTCACCAGCTGGAGCACGCTTTAGAATTGGCCACCACGAAGAAAAACGTGTCACACTTCTCTTCATGTAGGCAAATTCTAAAGCATGCTCCTGGTCAACATCAGGATCCTTCATTATCAACCTCGATTGGATCTTTTATCAATTTCATATTCATAAGTCAATCCTTCCACAATCATTTGACACAATTGCAAATCATCAAAAGATGAGCGTCGCGTGATAATGGTTTTTCTAATTTCCTTTGTCCGTCGAATGTAGGATCTTGGCCTTTGTCCTCCATCCATCCTAAAACACTTCACATCCTAATGTAATTGGAGTAAGCTACCCTTAGCCTTATGAGTGAAGTAACTGGTGAGATATTCCCAATTTGCAAAAGCATAATGCAGCCATGTCACGTCTACCTGATAAGCATGAGACAATGTTGTGTTTAACATGTATTGGGCCTTATAGTCATCAGCAGTACCAAACATATCATACAGGATGCAAATTGCACAGCCTAGTTTCTAACAGCATTGCATGGGCATGTTTCGACCAGTTTACCCAAAATTGTCATCATCTAGTATGAATGGAACAATCTTAGGTGTCGGTCGTACAGAGCTTGAAGAACCCTAACTTGCACGACCATAAGGCTTGCTTTACCTCCATGGAGTTCCACCACTTGGCCACTCAAGAGGCCCACCACCGGTACCAGGCCAACCACAAGGCCCATTACCAGGCCAACCAAGAGGCCCATTACCACGCCAACCAAGAGGCCCATTACCAGGCCAATCAGGTGGCCCATTACCAGGCCAACCAAGAGGCCCATTACGAGGCCAATCAGGTGGCCCATTACCAGGCCAACCAAGAGGCCCATTACGAGGCCAATCAGGTGGCCCATTACCAGGCCAACCAAGAGGCCCATTACCAGGCCAATCAGGTGGCCCACTACTAGGCTAACCAAGCGGGCACCACCAGATGGAGGAGGCCCGCTACTAGGCCAACCAGGAGGCCCACCACCGGGGCCTGATGCACTAGGTGTACTTCCTGAAACAAACTAGAAGTCAGTCCATGAGCATTTGGTACATGTGGAGTCAAACTTGAAGGAGTATGACAAGGCATAGGCATTGGTATGGTTGTACCCTGACCACCAAAGCTTGGAGTTAACCCAAGAGGAAGGCTAATCACAAATATGTTTCTAAAGGGGACAAATGGCGGTGAATGGGTTAAACCCGAATTCTGCCTAGGCCTCACATACGATAGTGTGACAGAAGGTTGACCCACACTAGACATAGACATATTTGAGGAAGAAGGATTTAAATCCCAAGGGAAGCCATGTCTTCCATCAGCAGCAAGTCCACTGGTTGGTGAGTGATTTTCATCCTCCCCAGAGATCCTGGTTGGAGCCGCCTCATATGCGCCATATATGATACTGGGAACTCCGGTGAGGTCGAATTTGTGTGGATTTTCAGCGCAAATTTCGTCCTTTTCGAGTCGGAACAGTCCAGTTCGTTCCAGTTTTCGAACTGAAATGTGATCTCACGGGCGTTTCCAATGATATGCAGTCTTATTCTCAGTTTTTCTCACACGCCGACTCCTCTCGCTGGGCAACTCTCGTGCGCGACATGCACAGACTCTGCAAATGGGTAGTGCATTGTGCGTCTGGCACACGTGTACATGTACAGCATCTCTTGTTCCTCCAAGACGCCCTAGCGCATAAAGCATAGTGCGTCTGGCTTGCGTGTACAGCTGTACAACAATTCTTTCTGTACAGCGCCTCAGAGCACCCTCCATAGTGCGTCTGGCTTGTGTGTACAGCGGTACAGGAGCACATGTTCCGCCAAAGCGCCTCACACCATAATTGTTTATAACGCATAGTGCGCTTAAAGCACAAATTTGCACATGTGTACAGCCATATACCAGTACTTGTTCCTGTACACACACACACACACACACACAGACACACACACACACACACACACACACACACACACACACACACACACACACACACACACACATACATCACACCGCCTCATAGCACACTCCACTCCATAGTGCATCTGGCTTTCGTGTACAGCTGTACAGCACTTCTTGTTCCGCCACATGGCAAGTGCGTCTGGCATATGTGTAGTATAGCTGCACAGCAGTTCTTGTCCCTGCAGAGTGGCCCAGAGGCCATGTGCATAGTGCGTATAGCCCATGTGTACAGTTGTATGCAACTCTTGTCCATGCAAAGCGGCCCAGAGCCCACGTGCACGTGAATCTAGCTTCATTCCCTTCACCTGTACATGAAAATAGCCAAGAACATAGCCTAAAGAGGCTGGGGTAGGCGGGAACGGTGCCCAGAGAAGAATGTTCATAGGGATAATGGATAAGTGTCAGTGGCTAGTGGGACCGTGCCTCCCTTGCTGGTTCCCTCCAGGACCTATGGAGACCAGGGACCGGGGACCAGGGACCACATCGATGGGAAAACTGAAGGCAATGTCCATCTGGCGGGCCAGCCCGATCTGCGCATAACATTCAGTTTGCCCACCCCGAGCCAGTACGACTTTTTCATAATCTAGCTAGGAAGCGGCGTCCGTTTTCACTTCTTTCCCTCTGACTTGGTCTGGCATCTCGTCCGTTCTCCGGACTTCCATATATCGGCATGAGAGAGTGAGATGATCCCACGCTTGCTGGTTTCGGGTCATTTGGAGTCGATTTGATGGCTGAATCAAGAAACTTAAACCAAGAGGATGCACCCTGGGTGGAGAAGTATCGACCAAAATCCTTGGACGATGTCGCAGCCCATAAAGAGATCGTGGACACAAGTGCGTGAATAGATTCTTAGTCCTCTCTCGCTTCCTTTTCAATCAAAATTTATCGATTACAAAACGCTTTTGTCTCACTGAAATGGGATGTGACTGCAGTCAAGCGGCTTGTTGATGAAAACAAACTGCCCCATCTTCTGCTTTACGGACCTCCTGGCACAGGGAAAACTTCAACGATCCTCGCCGTGGCTAGGAGAATATACGGAAATGCAATGTCCAATATGGTTCTGGAGCTAAACGCTTCGGATGACCGTGGCATTGACGTGGTCAGAAATCAAATCGTTGAGTTTGCCAGCACCAGCACCATCTTCAGGTAACAGAGGTCCTTTGCGCTGGTAGGGTCAGTCCTGGCAGCGGATTTAAGGGCTCTTTCTGCTGCCAGCTTATGCCCTCCTGCTCATCCTGCTGCCTGCCGTGCACTCTTGAGTGATTGTGATCCAATAGAAGATCAAATTGCTGGCTCTGCTTGTGGCACTCTTGGGCAAGGCCGGGACGGGTCGAAAAAACACCAGGTTACAAGCTACTATGTTTATTTTTCATTCTTAACCATTTGAAAGACAGGCCGGGAAAGGGAAGAAGGAAGCAAGCAAAGAAGGAAGGGAACATCACATCCAGAACCAGCCATATTGACTCTGAAGGGATGACAATAACAGTTGCAAGAGAAGAGGGTCCTGGGCGAAGCAAGACCACAAGCAAAGTTGCGAGTGATGCCTCCACTACAGGCACATGGCCAAAATATAGGTCCAGGCAGCAAGGGTTCACACCCCGGGGGGTTGGGGTGGGTGCAGTAAGAAGTTCAAAATGGTCATCCTGGATGAGTGTGACGCCATGACCAAGGATGCGCAGTTTGCGCTGCGACGAGGTGAGGAACAAACCAGTGGGAGGAAAATTTGCTTCATCGGTGTGCTGCAGTGATCGAGAAGTGTACACCGAGAAGTGTACACCTAGAAACACAAGGTTCTGCCTCACCTGCAAACTACAAATCATGCAAACTGCTGCCGGCAAAAAGCGCAATATTAATGCGTGTTGGGTGCGCTGCAGTATTATTTACAAAAAAAAAAAAAAAAAAAAAAAAAAAAAAAAAAAAAAAAAAAAAAAAAACACAAAAAGTACACAGCCAGAACCACAAGGCTCTGCCTCATCTGCAAACCACAAGAAATGCACTTATGCTAGCAAAGCCACGACTTTTAATCCTTCCTGGGTTCGCTGCAGTGATCGAGAAGTATACCAGAAACACAAGGTTCTGCCTCATCTGCAACTACGTGAGCAAGATCATCCCGGCGCTGCAATCGCGCTGCACCCGCTTCCGCTTTCCCCCCTTGGCAGACAACTACGTGCGGGAGCGCCTGCAAGTGGTCATCGACAACGAGAAGTACGTTCACACCCTGCTCTCCCGGGCCCGGTACTCGCTCTTGCGAATGTGACCCGTTTGTACCCGCAGTTTAAAAGCCAGGGAGGCATGTGATTCGATTGTACCTGCAGATTGAGAGCCAGGAAGGCACGCGGTCCCTCTGCGGTGGTTGAGAGCCAGGAAGACATATGGTCCTTCTGTGGTGATCGAGAGCCAGGAAGGCATGTGGTCCTTTTGTACCTGCAGATTGACAGCCAGGGAGACATGTGGTTGTTCTGTACCGGCGATTGAGAGCCAGGAAGGCATGTGGGTTGCTTGTGCCTGTCATTGAGAGCTGGGAAGGCATGTGGTCCATTTGTACCTGCATGTTTGAGCCAGCGGGGCATGTGGGTTCGGCCGAACCTGCATAAGAGAGCCAGGAAGGCATGTGGGCTTGTTTGTGCCTGTGATTGAGAGCTAGAAAGGCATGTGGTTCATTTGTACCTGCATGATTGAAAGGTCCACTTGTACCTGCATGTGTGAGCCAGCGGGGCGTGTGGGTTTGGCTCAAGCTGCAGTAGAGAGCCAGGAAGGCATGATTCCCTTTGTACTGCAGTAGAGAGCAAGGAAGGCATGATTCCCTTTGTACTCGCGATCGAAAGCGGGAAGGCGTGTGTTTGATTTGTACCTGCACTTGCGAGTGGGGAAGGCTTGTGTGCACCGCCTTGAGCCGGGAGGTGTTGTACCTGCGACCGAAAGCCAGGAGGCGTGTGGTCTGTTTGGACCTGCGGTTTAAAGCCAGGAAAACATTGTGATCCATTTGTACCTGCAAGTGGCAATCAGGAGGGCTGTTGTGC
>KV908524.1:60031-72531 GCA_002005505.1 Botryococcus braunii
ACACACACACACACACACACACACACACACACACACATGCAGATAAATACATAGCTCTTCAAAACGACTGCCTGTGGACCAACTGAGGGATTGGAATGGGAAACAGACTGGTAAGGATGGCTGTGTGGTTGGGTTGCAGAGATACTTGAGGTACAGCTCAACAAGGGCCTGGCCCTGCAGGACATTGTACAGCAGCTTGAACCGTACGTTCTACCACCATGTCCTTTCTTTGTTCTGTGCCACGTCTCCCAAGCGGTGCTCTCCTTGGCATGCGCATCAATTCATGTAGTGGGATGGGCATGGCTTCACAGACATACACACGCCTGCACATTTTAAAGAGCGATTTGCACGTAAAAAATCAATTGATGTTCATTTCATATAAGAAATATGTAGCTATGTACATCGGAGTTGGAACTTGTAGAGATGTGCATTTCAGAGGACAAGCGAGGTGGTGAAACGATCCACGTGTCATGTTGAAATGTGCAGAAATGCGCTTCATGTGTATTGTAAAGTACATTTAGAAGATGGTCGGGTCACATTCATTTCAGTTAAACATGACTGTGATGTACATCTGCATAAAAAGTGGCACAGGAGTAACTTGGTACGTCATTGTTACATACACAGCATAGTGACATCATGTTAGATAATATGTGGAGTCGTGCATAATTTACAACGGTGGATTAACAAGGACACCAAGGGAAGCAAAATATTTACCCATATATTTCAGAGATTTGTGTTACTTGGGCAACACAGCCGCTAAGCACTGTGCTGGGCCGCACTTTTCTGTGTCTCCCTGGCTTTTTGGCTGTGCTGCTCTTTCGGGGTACAGACTGCAATGAAGATAGAATAGACAATGGGTGGACTGACGCATATATGTATGGGGCTGTGTGTGTGTCTGTGTGTGTGTGTGTGTGTGGGGGGGGGGGGGGCTGTGTGCGAGCATGCATATGCTGTGCATGCACACACATGGTGCATGCATACGCCGTGCACGTCGTAGGAAACATGGTTCGTGGTTAAGACATTCTCCACGTTTTCATCTCAACGAGAGCAGGACGTGACTGTAACTGTCGAGGAGTGACGGGGCTGTCGGGGAGTGACGGTACTGTCGGGGAGTGACGGTGCTCTCAGGGAGTGACAGGGCTGTCGGGGAGTGACGGTTCTCCAGAGGAGTGACGGGGCTCTTGGGGAGTGACGGGGCTGTCAAGGAGTGACGGGGCTCTCGAGGAGTAACGGGGCCGTCGGGGAGTGACGGGGGGACCAGGTGGGTGCTGAGGCTGGGCCTGCCATCGGATGTGCTGGTGAAGCTGGTGTCCGATCTGGCTGACGTGGAGTTCCGGCTGGCATATGGCACCTCGGAGAGGCTGCAGCTGGGCTCCCTGGTGGCCGCCTTCGTGGAGGCTCGCGAGGGCATTGTTGCTGGCGCAAAGTGAGAGAGGCTGCGAGGGATGTTGGGGAAAGGGGGGATGAGCGAGGGAGGGAGGGAGGGGGAGAGAGGGGGCGCGAGGGATTTGGGGAGAGGGACGGAGGGAGGGAGGGGGAGAGAGAGAGGGAGGCGCGCGTTGTATCTGTTGCTCAGAACCAGAGGAGCCAAGGATGAGTTCTTCATGCAAGAAGACCGTGCATGAAGTCACGGAGGGCGGTGGCGTGGCCAAGGTCCTGTGGGTGAAGGACGGCGTGGTGGGGCAGCTGAGGAAACAATGTAAGGCTGTACCATTCCTGGGGGTATTCCCTTGTGGGTGATCCCTCATGGCCCGGTGCAATTTTCTTAGGAGCTTTTTAAAGCATTGTCGTTGCCAGAGGAGTGCAGACCAGTGGCTAGGACATGATATATGATTTTGTATGACTGCGTGAGGAGCATTGCCAGAGATGTTGCACTGTGAATCTTATTTGATGTAGTCTGACTCCTATGTGATACAGTGTGAATCCGTGAGGAATATCCCCAGAGATGGTGTACTGTGACTCTTATTTGATGTAATGTGACTGTTATTAGATGTAACGTGACACTTAGACGTGACACTAGTGTGACTCTGTGAGGTTAATCCCCCAGAGGTGTTGCACTGTGACTCTCATATGATGTAGTGTGCCTCTGTGACCATAAAACCCCAAAATTGTTGTACTGCGACTTTGTATATCATGAAGTGTGTGCAAACACGTGCATGCTTTTGTAAGTGTGACTTTGCCGAGAAATACACCTAGAGGGCTCCCCAGAGGTGTCCGCAAACGAGTATGCCGAGAGGTGTACCAAGCAGTGCCTTTTCGGCCATATGACTTGCCCTCAGCTCTCATGGTTCAAAAATTGGAAAGCTGTTCTCCCTGACTTCCAATACCCTGTCCCCCCTTCAAGGACTATCTTGCCAAACATGTTTGACCCACATTCCGCAGGGCAGCTTTTCCATGCGTAACCCTCAGTTCGCTCTGCTAAATGCCCTCCCAATTTCGTTTTACTCCCCACGGGAAAGCAGGGCCCCCGTTCATGAGATGAGTCCAAGATGGCTTGTTAACATCTTAGCACTCCAATCAGGGCCCCCGTTCCTGAGATGAGTTCAATTCCAATTGGCACCTAGTAGCCGCTTACAACAGGTTCTCCTGGCAGCCGCTCACACTGCTCCTCACAACCTTACAGCAGCACAACCGTTCCACTCAAAACCAGCAGATGCCGCAGGTCTGGTAAGACGATACTTTGGAATTTGGTAGTATGCTTCATGCACAGAAGGGTCTTGCAATGCAAGTCCCTGAGCTCTATACTGCAGATGAGCACATTTGCATTCGTGATGCACATGGCATTAATGTATTTGTCAGAATGACTCCCATTCACCTCAACATACACAGACCCAGCAAAGCGCTCATGCGAGGGCGCCTCTTGGGGAAAAGGTTCCACTTTTGCGCGAATAGTAAAACATGAACATAGCACTCATGGAGAGATGGGCTACCATTCCCTCTCATGCCAGGAAGACCTTGCCTGCATACACAGGTATCTGAGGTACACTTTCCAAGATACACTCAAATGTTTCAAACCAAGCAGCAACTTCTACACCACACACCACCACATGCAAACTTCATGACTTCATCCTGGGGACTAGGTCTTCCTCATGAGCGCCTGGGACTATGAATGTGAACAACATGGATGCCCCTTGATATCGATCGAGGCTAGGTACACGAACTTCCGTTTGTCAATCGCCAGTCTCCATCGCTTGGGACCCCAGTCAATTAGTTCCCCGGGCCTCCCGTCTTGTGGCATCGTGCAGAATATCAATGTCTACGCTTTCTGGGGGAATCTGCAGGACATTTCAAGACATTCAGTTGCTTAAAAACTTTCCGCTGAGAGCAGGCGACACTTATGTGGGATGCTCAGATCATGCCAGCTCTTGGCTTCGAATGCAACCTCATTGGCAGCTTAACGGCGCCTCTCCTATGACTTTGCAGAAGCAACATGAAAGCGATCCTACACCTCCGGTACCCTCGACTAGCCACAAAGCAAGCTACAGTCAAGTTCGTGAAAAGCAATGTACCTGCACGTATCTCACAACCGATCCTCTGATAAAGCAATTCTTGACAGACATCATTTGAGGATACTTCGCCTCATTAACTACTCGAACGCTGTCCAACTTGACGTTTAAGTACTGATCGACGGAGTGCAAGACCCCAGAAATCGCCAGATCATTCTTAAGCTCAACAGTAACTTCCTTGCCAACAAGAGTTTTGAAGTATGAATAAAAGAGCATATCGCTGACGTCCCCACCCCAGATTACCTTACAAAAAGGAGGACCCTTCGCATACGCAGTAATAGGCTGGTTGCACAAACACTCTGTTTGAGACGAACGGCAAGGTCCGCAGAAAACACAGAGCTGTCTAGACTCTAGTGCCAGGCAAACATCCACACGTAGGAGTGAAATTTCCCAAAAGAAAAAGCAGTCTTCGCCCTACTGTGGCGTCCGCGACAGAGATTGGGCACGGGTACGTAATTGGGAACGCCGTGGGGGATACGGGGTCATTTTTGGTGTTGGTTCATGAGGGTCTAACGTGGGATATTTTAAATGCCGTATTCATTTAATGGTAGAAGTGAAATGTCATGCCGTGTTCATTTGATTCCAGCTAGCTAAGACTGTGTTATGATGGCCATCGTATGACCCAAGTCAGGGTGTTGAGTTCCCGGCGGGGACTATATACTATATATAATACTGAGTGTCAGGTTTCGGGTGTGCCGTTGCTATGATGAGTTCCCCGGAGCCCACTGTTGGTTTCGGGAGAGTTTGCGGCCCCGTTTGTCTCTGACCACGCAGAGGTGGTGCAGGCGATGGATCCGTTTAGCTCTTGTCCCTGATCCACCAGCCAAGCTGTTGTTATTGCGGGCGGCCTTGGCCTGTGGGGTACCCTCCGGTCGTGTTGGCTGCTGCACATCCTCCGTTGCTCTTCGGCCCAGCGGTCCAGGGTTGGGGGGGGGTGTGGGGCGGTACTGATGCTTGACCGGGGTCTTCAAGCTGCCCTTCGGAGGAATGTAGGTCAGGAGGGACTGGGTTTTGTTTCTCTTCAGAACGAATGCTTTGCTCCACTGCCCCTTCAGCTTTCTGCGAGCCCGGGTGCACGTGGGCTGAGGAACGTCATATGATGAGAGGGGGGGATGATATATATCATGATTGGGGGGGGGGGGCTGATGTCATGATTTTTTTTGGGGGGGTGTATATCATGATGTCCTTGCGTGTGAGTATCTGGCTTCGGTTAAGCAGTTGGTGGTACGTACCACCAAAACCTGGATACACCAGGGAGAGGTTTTGAGGTTCTCCTTGGCAGGCTCAGGTGGTACGTCGCAGTACTTTGCCGAAGCAAACTGTCCTTAAGCAGCACCGTTCATTGAATAACTTGTGACCTCAGCGCAATATCTTTACGTAACTTATCAACCCAAATCTTTTTATCCATTTTTTAATGGAATTTTTTCATCGAAGAGTCTAATGGCCCTACGACCTCTCGTAAGTACCTCACCGTCTGCTACGAGCAGACAAGAAGAAGAGGACATTTGTCCAGCCCAGAAGGCGTGATGAAATGTGCACAAATCCATGAGTAGCCAAACTCAGACTCAACTGAATGAGCAGAGTCTACGAGCGCAATACTCCAAACTAAAGGGAAGGGATACAATATCGAATTTTTCAAACACGCCAATGGAGCATGTTATGTTTCCAGTCATATGGAGATAGTCTTTGTTTCTATCTTCTTGGGTTTTTGGGTGTACGTACCTTACGGTTCCAGATTTGAATTTATGTGAGTTTGCGGAGTTTTGATGAGCTTGGAGTATGTACTCCAATTTCATGTCTTTGCAAGCACATTTGGAGGATTTACCTAAAGTACGTACACTCGAAGGTATGGCCATACCTTCGAGTATTTGGAGGACCGGAGACTTCTTGAAGTGATCATTTGCGGCTTAATTACAAGGTCAACCCTTGAATTTTTAGTTACTTGAAGTACCCTGAGTAAAGAGGCAGCCCTAATACCTACAGGGACTCGCACTTCAACATTGCAGCATATGCTGCCTCATCATGAGCTGCCCGTGATAGTATTTTTATGCCACATGTCTAGACCTGGAGTGCTCTGTGCAAACCGTATGTGTGCCAAGAACGTTAACGTTGACAGGCACGTGATCCGCTTTGCAATCTACTGTCCATATGCATGTTGGCCAACAGTCCTAACCTGACCCTTGCCATGGGAGATCTATGGGGGACAAATGTACAAAACTGGTTTTATATATAAATATATAATCGGTTTTATATATACATATTTTGTATATACATTTGCGGTGCAGACGGCAGCGGAACATTGACGGGCGTCGACGTTCTTCTCACGCACTGCAGTGTACACATGTGGGTTATTAATACTATTAATGAGTTCCGTGCTTTGCAATATAATTATTAAGACCCTGAAGGCAACCTTCAGGGCGTTCTGTAGCATATGCCTCAGTGCGTGACGCTCGTCACTAGCTAGATACATCCAATTTCACTACCGGGATCACATTCCGGAACTCTTTCATTCTTCTTTCAAAGCCGTTCAGCCCCTTCGTGGTTTCAGGCGCTATCAGTCCTGATTAGACTACCCCATACCATTAGTACTACGGTACGACGGTCCTAACAGTCGCCATGGCCTTCAACAAGAGTTGTGATCAATTATGATTCCACTTATATACACTTCAACACTAGAAAGTGTACCACGCAAGAGACATGCTACGCACGGACCACATTTGGGAACATCCTCATTGACAAACCACACATTTCGTAAATTTTAATTAAAAACTCTCATTTTCTAGGCCTGCAGATTGACGGCCAGGACAAGGTGCCATGGATACGGTGCAACTTCAAATGATCAGAAAATCATAATATATGTTGTAAAACAATCAACAAGCAGATCCTGTAGGACACAGCTATGTCTTGGACTTTGTGAGCAGCGGCTGAGTAGGATATCCATGTATATCGCCAGACCCCGCACATATATGTAGGCAGAACCGCATGCTTCACAGTGTTGCAAGTCTTGGCACTTGCTTGTCATATATGTGTGGCAACCAACATAAGTGGGTACGCCTCAGCACGCATGCTTCAGAGTAACGCTTGATTATAATCAACCGCACATTTATGTGCTAGCTAGCTTGTAGTATAACTAATCAACATTCATATATAAGTTGAGTCCTTGATGAAAACCAGGTAATAGCGTAGCACCAAAATTGTTTGACCTTGTTGGGAAAAGGCACTTTGGGTTCCTTAGGATTCTTTATAAGGATTCTCTAATCAGAGTTTTTGCTAGTCAACCGGCAAAAAAGGCAGGCAGTTGCATTGCAAATCACTTTTCCTGCACTCCCCAGAAGAAGTCTTGCAGATGATGCACCGATGAGATATTGCTGGTACGTCCAGTTAAACTCAACTTTTGGGGGGGTGGGCGTTCGAGTTTAGGTTACGGGGTGCTTGTTGCTCTGCCAGCAGCGCTGGCTTCTGTGGTGCGGGGGGTGATTTCCTCTTATGTAAGTAAAAACTTCCCAAGAAATTGATTTTCGGCGAAACTCAAAGCGTTCGATCTCGAAGTTTGAGCTCACATCGTTTGATCTCGTGAGAAGAATGGACACGTGTCCAGTCTCCTCAATTCATCCCGATCACTTTTTCACTCACCTTTTCTAAACAGTTATCAGAGCTACCAATATATATTAGCTTATATAATTGGCAGCTCTACTGAATGCCTAGATAAATAAGAAGAGATACGTCTTCAACCACTCTGGCAATTTAGCCTCAACGCATCAGCTAAGAAGATCCACCCGCACAGCCGTCATGCAGTCATTAGATATGCTATCCTTCTCACCCTTGCATTTATCACCCATTTCTGTATAGCTCCGCACGCCGGTATGTGGCCTAGCTTCCACTAATGCCGTACGCAGGTGCCACGTTGCCTATCTCCACAACTGCAAAGGTCCATGTAAATGCATTTGGTACGCGTATGTACCATCTGGTATGCGCATGTATATAGGCCTCAGCACATGGCTGATAATATAAAGCCATATAGGCTGGTGTTATCCATGGCCATGGTTGTTATTGCTCCAGCCATATTGCCATAATGAAAATTACTCCAGCCATATGACTAAGGTTTATATTACTCCAGCCAGATGCCCGTACGGTGGTTGAAATTACTCCAGCCAGGTGGGATGACTTAGAGGCTTCCTCCACTGTTTACCAGGGGAGCAGTAAGGCCAGGCGCATGAGGTGTCGGGGGGACCAGAGGCCCGGTGAACTGTGAAGGAAGGCGACCATCCGGATTGGTGGGAGATCCCAGTGTCCCGAGCCCGGCATTCCGCAGGCGGCGGCGAATCAGGACGACCGTAATGACTGTCACGAGTATCGCAAACCCGCCGATGCCCACCACGCATCCAATGATAATGTTTCTGCTCTTGTTGTCGTTTAGGGCATTGCGGAGGGCATATGGGTTCGGCACTGTTGAAGCCTGCATCGCCCCCACCGCGTAGCCTCGTAATCAGGGACACCTCTAAAACTAGATTGTGCGTGTGCGTGTGCGTGTGCGTGTGCGTGTGCGAGCGAGCGTGCGTTCGTGCGTGTGTGTGTGTGTGTGTGTGTGTGTGTGTGTGTGTGTGTGTGTGTGTGTGTGTGTATCCTTCCGTGTGTTAGTGTCCGTACATGTGGGTCTGCGTGCAAGCAAAGGGGGCCTTTAACTCATGTGGCACACAGTATGACAGAAACAGACTGGCAGCCACGTACACCCTCCCACATTTTCTTTCCCTTTGCTCGAGCACCTGCAGTACACAGAAGGAGCTGCTTCCATATGTATACACACTTCCACTCCTTTCCCCCAACACCCCCCCCCCCACACACACACACACACACACACACACACACACACACACACACACACACACACACACACACACACACACACACACACACACGCACACACACAAACACAGACGCACTTCCCACCGTGTGGAGACACCCGTAATGTGCACTTCACATCAAGCATCTCACCGCATTACTTTGGCGTCAGATGGGTACTCATGAGCTTAATGTTTCACTTTCATAGGTAGAATAGGTAGTCGAATGAGGATTTGCTTACTTGGACATTTGCAACCGTCACTGGGCCATAAGTTGAAGCTGGCAGGATTGATGCGATGTTGCTGTTAAGTGCAGACGTAAATGCATCTCTCTTTGTCGTGGAGCCATCCAGGAAGTAAACCTACACCAGTCACCAGTACCGTATTAACAAATTCTGAAATTGTGACTGATGTTGATTTGCAGTACACCTGCACTTGTACAGTATGTTGTCATGCTTTCAAACCCTCGATAATCCTTACATCATGCACGTGCTCATATGAGCGGCACCGAGTCTCTGAATAAAGCGTTCCAATCGTCATGAGCGGGTTCCAAATCTAACCGCAAACACTTAGGTATCAGGCGTTCCTTGCATCATGCTTGTACTCATGTAAGTCTGTGAATCACTTGTTGCTTCAAAATTCACGCGTTCCGTCAAAAAATCAGATTCCACTTCAAGCGTTCTCAGGGGTCATCAAGCGTATCAAGCGTTTCAAGCGTATCAATTGTTTACAGGGTTCATCCCTGTCCAAGGAGGGGCTTGGTGGAGTGGTCACACCTGTGTGGTAACAATGACAGACCCAGCCACGATCCTCGTGATTTTCACCTCGGTGCCGGGACCCGCTGCTGCCTGCAGGGCTGATATGTAGGCGTCCTGTTGTGGCTTCAAAAACGCGTCCAAATTGTAGGTTGTTATGTGCGTCGTGAAGGACACCTGCCAATCCGCAAGCAGTCATGCATTAGGCATTCATTCCATGATGAACAGCAGGACGAATACGAACCGTCTATGTCGTAGTGATGAATGGGCCAACCAACACATGAAGCCTGCCCCTGAAGATTGATCACGTGCACGCCCAGGCTTTCTTCCTCCATAGCGAAGGAACATTCCAGAGGGGATCCAGGCACCACGTCACCCACACTGCTGACGCGGCTGATTTTCAAAATTTTTGAAGATGGCTGTGTAGCCTCTGATGCGTACACGCTCGTCTTTAACAACGCTAGGAATAAGTCCACGGTACCAACGTTGGTACTGTGTACTGTGTGCTTGATTTAACAACGTATACTCAATCGCGTGGGCACGGGCAAAACTTTATTAACTTAAATCAGATTTCTCACGATTTAGTTAGAATGCAACACAGACCTTCAAGAATTTGATAATACAACACTGCAAGCATACACATTCCGGACATTTGACAATTGAAAGCAGCCCTCCGGATCAAAGTGCCGTCTGGAATCACCATGCACAACAGAAGAGGCCGGGAATTTTCAAATAAAATACAACAATTGTTTACTTGCAAATCCGCAACCAATGTTGCTTAACACGTGATCGGGCAGGGCTCACCCCTCCCTCCCTCTCCATCTCTCTCTCTCTCTCTCTCTCTCTCTCTCTCTCTCTCTCTCTCTCTCTCTCTCTCTCTCTCTCTCTCTCTCTCTCTCTCTCTCTCTCTCTCTCTCTCTCTCTCTCTCTCTCTCTCTCTTGGATGTAATATTCCTTTCCCTTCTTTCCTCGCTCTCTAGAGTGCGTACCGCGGGAACCAGCAAGGGGCCAATGCTGCTGTTGGGCGTCGCGCCAGGTGGCGGAGGTGAAGTGACAGTAGCAGCTGGTGCTTCTGTCAGTGATGACGGGGGTCCCTCCGGTGCTGGCGCACTTGCGCCAGTCGGAGTTGGGGGCTCAGATGCTTCGGGGGCTGGCGCTCCAATGTATTGCACCGCTAGAATAGTACCGGTGTAGGATGTCTGGCATGTCAACAGACCCCCCTGCGAAGAAGCATAACGCAATACCTTAGTCAAGGTATGTACTGTCCAGGTATGTATTGTACCGCTAGAATAGTACCGGTGTGGGACGTCTAGCCGGCCACCAGACCCCTGCGAAGAAGCATAGCGCAATCCATTAGTCATGGGTCCAGACCTGTAGTGTATCGCTACGATAGTACCGGTGTAGGACGTCTGGCAATCCCCAGATGCCCCCGGGGAAAATGTTTCATGCAAACCATTAGTCTTGGGAAGACACGTAATTGAATTAAAGCCTTTATTCAAAGTTGCGGATTGCTGCACACGTGTCGGGGACTGCGCCGATGTGCGTGCGTGCATTTGTCTATGTGTATTTGTGTGCGTGGATGTGCGTGGATGTGTGTGTCTGTGTGTGTGTGTGTGTGTGTGTGTGTGTGTGTGTGTGTGTGTGTGTGTGTGTCTGTGTGCGCGCGCGCGCGCGGGCACGCTTGCGCGCGAGCTTGTGCCACTTTGAGGAGAGGTCCCTTAGTTTTGTCAGATGGAAAACGCACCGAGACTGTCCCGATGTTCGCAGTGCTCCAGGTTGCTGTACCGGTGGGCATGACCAGACATGCAGCGGACTTTCCGGTCGACACATACGATGACAGTACCGGAAGCGCCACCGAAAGGGAACCCTCAGGGACCGTGGTAAGGGCCATGTTGGTTGTCTGATTCTTGAGGCCGACTGTGACGTAGCCTGTGATAATTACGGCGCTCTCCAAATTCGATGGCAGTCCCTACAGTGGAAGCCACAGGGCTTAGTGCGAGCAGCATTGGACTTACGGGTATATCTATACATGTTGGCAGCTGATTTGGGAGAGCTGAAAATGGCCCCATGAGTTTCCCCCCCCCCCTTTTAGTGTGTCCCTACGGTGTTATGTTAGAGATGCTTTCAATTTTCAGTGGAACGTCAGTAGTGCTGATGTGGGACCCAAAACGGCCTAGGAACTTCAACCAGTCCAGTGTGACGTAGCCTGGGGATGCGTTAATCGGTAACGCATGCAACTCAAGCGTATGTGATTCCGTCTGACTCGTGGATCTTGTGTTCTCACACGTCTAGCACACGCTGACATTCGTTCTGGGAAGCAAATGCCTAATTGAAACAAGAACTGAATGAACAATGACAACGGATGTTTCCTTATGGATTTTCCATAAATGGTTTATCGCAACCCAATGCGTGCGGAGGTGTGCAACAGCATCATTGCACGTAATGCATAGCCAAAGGCCTTTCAATTCGTGGCGAACGAAGAAATGTAATGGACTAATGTCTGCAAGCAAAGCAGCTTGCGAATACTCCATGAATGATGACACTGTGACAATATGCGATTGGCGAAAGCGTGACGTTGAAGGGCATCTCTGAAGATTTTCATGCTAAACGATAAGTGGGTGATAGGAGCACATGAAACAATTGAACGTTCAGGGCGTGCACGTAGAATACATACCGAGCTGTAACTAGAGGCGTCTGTCACGTAGCTAGCAGTGACTGTTACGTACTGACTCGAGACACATGTTGTGCTGGAGTCTGAAACGTCGCAGGGGTCCGCATTGGGCAGGGCAACGGTGGGAACAGCAGTGGCATTTATGGCAGTGGGGACAGTCAGCAGGCGGCGACCTATTTTGTCAAAAGAATGCACACTCAGATTTTGCATTACCTTCAGCTGGCTTGTTGTGACATGGCCGGTGGACAAGCTTGCGTTAAATCATATGAACGTGTAGCAAATAGAGGTACACACACGTTCATACGTACCAGTACACGTAAACGTGCACACATACACACACACACACACACACACACACACAGACACACACACAGACACACACACACACATGCAAGCATGGTATAACATGTAGTTAATATCTGTGATGCATAGCCATTGCCATACAATTGCCATCATGCAATACATAGCCATTGCCGGTGCCATCAGGTTTTTTGATGTACTTTTTTTGTTTCATTTTTCTACTTAAGCCTTTTGGATGTGTGTGTGTGTGTGTGTGTGTGTGTGTGTGTGTGTTTGTGTGTGTGTGTGTGTGTGTATGTGTTGTGTGTGTGTGTGTGTGTGTGTGTGTGTGTGTGTGTGTGTGTGTGTGTGTGTGTGTGTGTGTGTGTGTGTGTAGTACCGTAACGCCATCCCAAGCCTTGACCTCGCCATGAGCAATGTACCTGACGTC
>KV908524.1:77531-95031 GCA_002005505.1 Botryococcus braunii
AGAGAGGGGGGGAGAGAGAGAAAGTGAGAGGGAGAGAGAGGGGGGGAGTGTTGCGTGATACTGTTTAGCTGTTCATGCACACATTTGAGCGGAGTGGTCATTTCTGGAATGTGGATGGACGGGCAAGGCTACAAAGGATGATCCCCTCCTTGTTCTTGTCACGCTACAGCCATAGGCACTAGCTATCTAAAGTTCGAAAGTGGTGAGTTCATGCAGCGAATTCTACAGGTTGGATCTCGCACGAAGCTTCTTAACGAATCCTTAGACCACGCATGGTCTTCGACCATATGGACGGCCATATGGTCTTCCACATGATCTGCTCATGGCATATGCTCGTACGAGCATATGCCATGAGCAGATCATGTGGCCACGAAGACCATATGGCCGTCCATCGATGCCCGAAATCAAGGGAGCAGCGCACCTGCCGTTGGAGACGCCGGGGGCCGAGAGGTTGGGGCAGCCGCTCGCAGGTGACGCGCAATACCAAGAGTAGGCCAAGTTGGTGAAGCTGGGGGGTGCTGAGAAGACTAGACGAACTGGGGACGTTGACGACTGCTTCTTGGGGCACGTGCCCAGAGGCAAGCAAGACCGCCTGAATCCAGGGAAATGCACTATCGTGTCTCAGTACACACGTTTCCAGACTTTGCGAGTGACGTCCTCCATCTTATTTCATAATTTCATGCCTGTGAACACATGTGAGCATGTATGGGGTTATGTAACCCTAATCCAGCACACAGCTCTCGGTTTCCCTGGATATCTGCGGCACTGAATATCTGGTTCTGAATATCTGAGTATCTGGTTGAATATCTGAGTATCTGGAATATCTGATATATCGGTGCTGGCTGGACCCGTTTCTGAACGTCGTGGAACGTTATGAAGCGGGACTGCAAACAATGCATGGTGTTCAAGGACCCGTGGATTGCAATTGCTACAACACACCGTGAATTGTAAATGTGGCAGATACAAAGAGGGAAAACTCATGAAGCTCAGGCAATGAGTATGAAGCAGGAGACTATGCTTCGAGGTTCGAGTGTGCATGAGGGCGGACGCACGTGGCATTGCCGTATGGAGGAGTACCGGCGCTGACTTCCCTGACCCGAATGATAGCGTAGTCGTCGTCGGAGCGGGTATTATCGCCAATGATCTTCGAGGCCTTCATGTTGATGACGTAGATCGTGGAATCGTTAGCTGCAGGCAACCACATCCCAGTCGACTTTGTAGCCAAAAGCGCAGATGGAGCTCACCAGCGTTTTGATGTGACGTGCGCTGATGAATACAGCTGATTAGTACCATGAATACATCCCTGAAGAGGGTCCATAATTGCTGAATTAACTACCGACGGTACACCTGACGACCAACACTTGAACGGCATTGCATGGCTTCCTGTTGCAAATCATCTTGGGAGGTAACATCTTGGGAAGAAACCAGGAAGTCCGTGAGAAGCAGAATTCAGCCACGTTATTGAAACTTCGTCCAGGAACCAGGTTGGGAGGACCGCGTCTGATAATAGCTGGTCAGGTGTATGCACAAGTGGAGGTAGGCCTGAAACCCATAGGTACGGGTACGCAAAGCACAGCTGTACAGCCGGCGCCATACAGCTACACACACGTGGATAACGGGTAGAAACCCATCAGCGTTTCTATCCCGAGCTCGTTAAACTCAAGAAAAGTAGGGAACCTGGCTAATTGGCCTTGTAAGGGCTGGGCTTGAATGTGCACCTTGCAAAATCCCGGCGGGGATAACAGCGTTGCCTGCTGCATCCAGGCTCCAGCTGTTGCCATCTGAAAAACATGGCGACGACACAGTTCGTGTCGAGTCGTACTGTACACATGTCCAAGAGTACTGGAAGGGCACCTGCTCAATTGACGGCTGTGAGTAAACACGTCACAGATGTTGTTAAACGTCTCTCGACACGGTTTTTCAGTACCGCCCTTTCCATAATATTTTTAGATCCTGGTTAAAACTTTTTTGAGCTGGCATTCATTCCCCCTTGTAAGGTCGGAGATGACTAGTTTAACCCCGCTTGAACTCGGGGGTAAAACTTTTGGTGGCGATGGAGTAAGGGAAGATAGGGCTTAGGCGTAAATCTTGCCAGCGAGAACCCTACGAGTTAAGTGAGAAACCAGCTATACCTGTGCTGTTGTACAAGCATCTGTTCATGGGTACAGCATGGACAGCGCATGCCAGCCATCAATTTCATAGTTCAAGGTGAACGCCATGCTATCCAGCACCAAAGTAAGATGTACAATGTCATGCATATGATATCGACAAAGAATTAATTCGCAATCATAGCGCTGTCGGATGATCGTGTTGAGACCTCTACACGATTTTGCCAGTGGGACGTGCTTGTACAAGGAAGAAGCTACCAGTATCAGTCCTCGCAGAGGCAAACCAGTCAGTGCTGGCCAGTGCCCAGCCAAATAAAATAGTAAAAAGCTACAGTTCCGGTAAAGAGCTCCAGCAATGGTAAGGTACAGTACCTGTTAAGAGCTCCCTTACCAGACAAAAACGTACAGGGCCGGTAAAGAGCACCGCCAAGAGGGGGGACCAATTGGGTTACACTTGCAAGCCCCACGTGCACACACCTGGTTGGCCGGCAGAGTGCTTGCGTCGGTTGGGTCGATGGACGCTGAGGTAAAGAGTAGGTCGGACGTCGGCAGGACATCTCCGCGCGGGCCAACTAGAACAGCCACAACGGGATCGGCTATTGCCGTCAGAGCAACCGAAGCTGTTGAAGACTGCCCTTCCTTGGGAGTCCCGTCCGTCCCCTGCACACAAGATACCAGATTGGTGGCTATAAATGGGATTCATCGAGGGATACAGCTGAAAGCATCAAAGAACCTCAATATTACGAATCTATCACATGTTGAGGTTGGAGCCTTTGTACATGCTCTAGCTAGCACCATGCAGTTCCGTGTGACAAACCCCAAAGTGGGAGGTGCCTTGTTCATGGCCTGCGTTGGTGTTATCAAGAGCGCTTGCTAGCTAGAATAAACGTTGTTTCCAGAATTCTTTGGTCCTCGTGGGGACCGTTAAGGGGTCTTCATAAGTATATGGTTCCCACGCGATAGCGGTACAGACATGTTTAATAAGTGTGCCATGTGTCGACAAGTGGTTGCAATACCAAAAGCTGGGCAGTGAGGACGAAGGTGTATGTCAATCCCGGGACAGCGCCGACGACGCCCATCGATGTGCCGACAACCAGATTCTTTGACGACGCCGTAAATGGAGATGTGAAAGTTGGCGATGATTCCGCAAACGCCCAGGTGTATTGGACCTTTGACCCTGTTCAAGCGCACACCAGGCAAATGGCCATCTTAGTAGCAAGCTCGCAAGCCAAGCAAAACTTGATTTCAATTATCACTCATATATATTATGATAATCCCCAGCAAAGTCTGCTGTCAACAGAAGGCCGTTGCAGGATGGTAGGCTGAGGGAAACCTTGCGCCACTCGTGCATGTAGAGTGATCCTCAGCGATTACTTTGAAACTCGTGTTCAACTGCACGTCAGTCACAAGATTGCATCTCTCTTCACATCCCCCCCCCCCCAACCGACAGGCCAAATGACCTGGACTAACCTGGGCAAACGGTCTCTTGTCTGATGCGGGCATTGACATTGATCCCTTGCGAGATGAGGAAGGAATGTTGCCCGCCACCAACAATGTCGATGAGCGGGGCGGGAGCGGCCGACTTGCTAAAGGTCCAGGTAGTCGACGCGGTGGTGTTTAGCCAGTCCTTCACTTGCAAGCTGATGGTGTAAGAATTTGCCTACATCCCCAAACCAAATATGATACCCAGCCAGGTATTTCGAAAGGCTTGACTCCTCCACAAGTAAGGTCGACCTTGCATGGCCGTGGTTCTAATTGCGTGCGAGGCCACCACTGTTTAGATGTCCCCCCGTGCACGTGCCTACAGCTCTGTCAATGTGAAAATTATTTGCAGGTCAGTCTATCATCCCCATGTTTCCGAGTGAGTGAGTGTGTATGTTTGTCTGTTTGTCTGCGCGCGTGTGTGTGCAGGTACGCAGACGCGTTTCTGCGTGCGCGCGTGCGTGCATGTTTATACGTGTGTCTCTGCGCAAGATGTGCTCGAGTTTATTTATGTGCGTGTGCGTGTTTATTCTGCAAGTACGAATGCGCGAAATAGTATCTAAGCACCCCGTGTGTGCCCATGTTTGCACTTCAGCTCCTGCATTGGTGGGTTCGCACTGGAAGCGCGGAAGCGGTGGTGGCGCTGAGAACCAGGTAAGCTTGCTTCTGGGGTGAAGTCCGGCCATTGGCCAGGGCTATGTCTGCCAACAGATCCGCATTGCTCGAAGTGGTTGCCCACGCGTACCGAGTCAGAGGCTTGGACGAGTACTTTTGAGACTGGGAGCCGTCAAACAGGACCCCAAAGCCTGATGACGTGCTGCTGCAAGAGGCGGGCAGACTGGTCGGCCCCGCAATCACGGCGGTTGGGGGTGTGGCCGACGTATTAGCCTGCAAACACAGACATAGAGCTGCTGTTGAAATATAGGAATAGAATGGCTTAGTTTCAATCAGGGAGGTTCAAGGGCTCTTTAAGGCATGCATGTGTGCACAAATACGTAAATAAAACCGTGAGTGGAAGGGGGACGGGACGGGGGGAGAAGGGGCGGGGGGGGCAGATCGCGAGGGAGAGAGAGAGAGAGAGAGAGAGAGAGAGAGAGAGAGAGAGAGAGAGAGAGAGAGAGAGAGAGAGAGAGAGAGAGAGAGAGAGAGAGAGAGAGAGAGAGAGAGAGAGAGAGGCGTAGAGAGGGATGGGGGGAGCATGCAGGGGCCATCAGCTTTTCGCTATCTGTCCATTTTAGGCCTAATTCCCACCTGGACCCCGCCAGGGATGGTTCCGTCAAGGAAAGGCGACCCGAATGCGGTATCCAGAAGAACCGGCCTGCTGGGGTCCTGGCGGATTACTAACGCACTGCCAGGGACGACTGAGTTTGCTGGATCCAAGGCAATCCACAGCGTCTGGAAGTCCGACCCTTGGAAGAACAAGCTGCTGCTTTTCAATAGGCGAGCGGAAGCCTCATCAAACATGCCCCTGCCCCCCCTCAGAGTGTTGACATCTGCAGATCGTCCAACTCTTTGACAACGCCGTGCTAGGCAAATGTACAGTACTGTTACTACTAGTTATCGCACACGTCTTTACGTATCGAGAACGGGATGCATGATTGCGGTGGATCACGGTCACGAGCACATAGTAGCAAGAATTGCGCAGATTGCAATCTGATATATTCGTCGATTGAATGCATAGAGTCGACATCTATATAAAAGCATATTTGGTTTTAAGTTTCACATCAAGTTTCAGCCATCCTACCTTGGGTCAGCGCTCAGCAGCATGGACGGCGCACTGAGGCGAATGAATATTGAAGATGCATCCTGTGAGAAGGTGGCGCTCAAAGCAGATGCGCTGGCATCAACCTGCAAATAATTCATCCGTTTTGCTGTGCAGATTCACCTTGGCAGTTAAGTCGCAATGCAGATGTGTCAATCGTAAGTCGCCAAGGCCAGACCTTACTAGGTTAGAATCCCTACTTTTACAACCGCGTGTCACTAGGGGCTGGACAAGAGATGAAAAACACTTTCACTCTTTACTCTTATAGCGATGTACTGCATGTATCAAAGCATGCATAATGAGAGCGTTTGTGCACATGCCGCGTGTTATTGCAGGCGCAGGCTATGTGCATGCTTCTGTGATCATGAACACAAAAATGAGGGTGTGTGTGTGTGTGTGCGCGCGCGCACGCGCGCGCGCGCGCGCGCGTGTGTGTGTGTGTGTGTGTGTGTGTGCGTGTGTGTGTGTGTGTGTGTTCGCGCACGCGTGCACGCCACTAGAAGCACTCGTGTGATCATGTGTTGACATTGTGTGCGCGTGTGCGTAAGGGGGGCTGTGAATCACTATGAGACACATGGGGCACACTCCGCAATATCCATAACAGGGAGTGTTAATAATGCGATTAGTGCTGGCACTGCAAGTTGCCGTGTAGCAACTGCGTGAAGGTTTGCAAATCTTGCCCTCTCCGCAAGAAGCATCGGCTCCCGAGCAGGCTCCGGATCCTATTCCAAGCGAGGACACCCCGTCGGATTCAATTTTCTGTTCTACCAAACATTTCGTGGCATTTGAAGGAAGTTGATGCTGTGAGAATAGAGGGATCACTTTCCAGACGTTGAACCCTCTGTATCTGCCTGGATGAGGTCGGTTAGAGAACTCTGTCGCGAGTGTGAATGACACTGTTACTGGGAATTCGAAGATGTCGGATTTGACGTAAGATTCGACACAAACGTCTTGTTTTCGAGTCGGAAGAGTCCCGATCGTGGCAAATTTCTGGGAGATATGTGACCTTGTTGGATTTCCTAATGTTACTCAGAGAATACGTGCGTGGGTCTTGTAAAAGAATTGTTCAAAGGGTTTGCCCTTTGAGAGAGCTATGTTGGCCATCAGGCACCCATATTAGAGGATTTACATGTACATTAGGGGGCATGAATACTACCGGTAGCGGGGAAAAAGACTTCATGTAAGACTACTTGTACCAGGAAAAAGGACTCGATGTAAGACAAAAATATGAGAGTGCTGCAGAGTCCGAGGATTCATATGAGGTGGGATCAATCTCACCGGAGAAAGAAGACATGAGAGCCAAAGCTTTGGAAGAGCTGCAGTAGAGAACACATTTGGAGGCAAAGGCCACGGATGAGCGACCCGTGGCTGGATCGCAGACCGCCACCGTCGAGGTTTGGTCCAATTCACACACAGATCCTGCTGAGCAATCGGTGTCCTTCTGGCACGCTTGGTTTGCAACAGCCTGCATTTCCAGAATCAGCATTCGATCTAAATTTCATCTAGCTTTTCTGATTCTCATTGCACCACGGGTTCAAAGGGCAAATTTCCAGTTACTGAGGCATCTCGTATTCCTCGCCTGCTTCCCACCGGTGGGAAACCCCAACCCCCCCTTCCTGTGAGTTTGAGGGTGAAGTGGGGTGTGCGTGTGTGTGTGTGTGTGTGTGTGTGTGTGTGTGTGTGTGCGTGTGTGTGTGTGTGTGTGTGTGTGTGTGTGTGTGTGTGTGTGTGTGTGTGTGTGTGTGTGTGGGTGGGTGGGTGGCGGGGGGCGGGGGATGGCTGTGAGTATGTGCATGTACATGCGTGTGTGGACGCACTCGAGCATGCGTCTCAGAGAGTGGTCTTGTTTGCGTGATTGTGTGTGTATATCTGTAACTCAAAAGTAAAATAGTAATATACAACTTTGTTACAAAGTAAGCTCTTTAGCAGCATAAGGCCTGCCTTTGTTTAAGTACTGCAATATCACTCACGGCATGACGGTACGACAACGCAAGCGGCGTCCAAGGACCACACAACAGTGAACCCAAGTGGTCAGCAACATAACCCCGTACTATGACCCAAGAAGCCTGTATTTGCTCCGTTGCGCAAACGCCCAGGGGCAGGATGGCCATGCCGCCCCTTGGCCCCAAATCGGGCCAGGGCATGCAATCGCGTTCAAAAAGGGCTCTATGCACACAAGCAAAGTCTGACGTGAGTTTTCCCCGGAACATGGTGAGGTAGAGCTTCGAAAGAAATCTTCAATTCAGGTGATCACCTGAACAGACACAGCCGAAGGCGCCGGGGGCGGAGGTGCTGGGGCGGCGTAGCCGGTGGCGGAACATAGGTCCAACTTCATGGTGTCGCGGCAGTTACTGCAGGAACCCTTGCTTGGATCTGAGCTGGAGGGAATCTGCAGAGGCAGAGGAACGGACGCTTTGAATTTGTTGTTGTTGTTGTTGTTGTTGTTGTTGCTTTTTCTATAGAGCTATATTCACAACAGTTCACACCGACAAAGACTTGGAAACGTAACCTGATCAAACAAAAGACGTCAAACGATAGTTTTTTTGCATAGTCTAAACTAGAGATGTCTGGACGAGAGACGGAGTCGCCAAAGCACAGTGACCACAGGACACACGTATTTCATTCGGCAGGCGCAGGCTAGTAGTGCTGAAGTGGCTGTCACACGCGTTGTGGATTCCCAAATTGAAACGTTTGTGCCACCTTGCATTTGTAGCAAAATGGAATCCAATGTAGGTATACATATTCTGCGCTACCGTTCCATGCCTCAAAATCGCACTCGCATGCACATGTGAAACAAGCATTGCACAAAGGGCAATTCCGCGAACTTTTGGTGACACAGGAAAGACAGGTGTCCCTCTTGAAGAGGGCTTCTCCACGAGAACATGCCCTTAATGCTTCTCCGCTCTGATAACTTATAAGCGTAATAAACGTATTTTCGGCTCTATCTGGCTCCGACAATGCGCAGGGGATACAAGGAAGGGACACTCATAGCAAGCACTTTCGAGCAGAGGAGACGTCATGGTCAAACTATCATGAGATGTAAACTCCCACATTAATGCGAGACATTGCGCTTCATCTTGAGCTGTGAAGGGAGAGGGGATCACCAAAGAGCATATTGCGGCCGGGCGGGCCGCGAATGTGGGGTCCACAAGGGCGCTGTCTTGCAGTTTCTGGCATACATCTGATGGTATGGTACCTTGCAGCCTACATATGTCCCCCAGTTTCTGCAAGGCATACCCCCAAACAAACGTTGAGCTGGTCCGCTGTCTTAATTTGCATGTACTGCACATATTGTGCATACACTGCAGATCTGTATACAGATATGTGCCTGAATATCGTTGGGTATGCTTACAGTACTTGCATGATTTACCCATTCCAGCTGGCGATACAAGTACCAGCTGTATAGTATGTGGATCCAGCAACTTGCTGGAGCACTATAGTGCCATTTCCTAAGGCTCGATTACGCTGGAAATCTCCCGTTGTAATTTCAATGCAAGTTTCAGCAGAAAACTTCAGTCAAATCGGCAGTCCCATTTCATGCGTCGGAGAACATTTGTACATTACGTCAGCGAAAGGGCCTTATATACCAGGGATGAGGTGGTCTAGGAAGAACATCACGTGTTCTGATAAGGTTATCAAAGTTCCTGGAGAAGGAAGGATGTCCAGACCTGTGGAATGAGGTTGGCGTTTGCAGTTCCCTGAAGGTTGTTATAGATGGGAGTGAACAGGCTGGAAACCGAAGAAATGCAGTCACGGCAGTCTCTGCAGGCGTCACGGCAGTCCTGTCCCACGTTACACCTCCCTTTCAAATGCACATACTGATGTCAGCTGACAATCTCAACAGTACTGCATCCACAAAAGCAAGATGTCTTCTTTGATATCTGAAGAGATGCTGCTTCCCCAGGCCTCAGGGGTGAAACTTCGGCGCACAGCATGCATGCACCTGTGTTTCCTACCTAGTCGCTCTCTGTATACATGTTTGGGGAGTGGGAGCAGGGCAAGAGCGCTCACCCGGCGCACGGCGCAGAGGGGAGTGTTGGTCATGGGGTCCACGACGCGCCCGCACGCGGTTGCGTTCGCTCCTTGAGCCTTGCACGTGCGGTCGAGCGTGGCGTTCCGGCAGACACCGCCAAGCGGCCAGCCCAGATCGTAACGCGGAGTCCATTGGCAACCGGGAGAGTTGGAGCATACCGCCGCGCCTCCGGCCACGGTAAACCTTTGGCATCCATCAGCGTCGTCGTTGAGCACACAGCTCGCCTGTGCGCGACACAGTTGTTGTGAGTGAGACCTCCGTGGGGACCTAAGGGAAAGGTCCAGGCTGGCAGACAAGGCACGAAAACAAAATAAACTCCTACGTACGGGATCCGGCATGGCCAAGACCACACAACGGGAAATATCCCGGCACGACGGTGGAAATATCAGGCAGTCGGCTTGGAACCGAGCGTTCTGCCTGCTTTTTGACACACATAAAGGCGGAGGCTAGTGATGGTAAAAGGTGTGAAGCTGCCAGCTACGGAGTCATACTTGATAACTGCTGGGGTTACGGTCATTAAAAGGATCAGTGCAAATACCCTGGTCTGGTTGATTTGGACGATTGGGTAGCCGCAAGGGGGTTCATTACCTGGTACCCACATCCTGGCAACGCGCTGCAAGCTTCGTTCTGCGGCCGCACTGAGGCGATACTCAGCATCGACGACAGAACAGAAGTGTTTGATGTAGCAATGCAGCAGGAGTCCGAGCTTGCGGAGGCGCAGGCAAACTTGCCTTGAATTGCGCTCCGGATGCTGCAGCACTCTCAAATTATAAATCAATCTTTGCTTTCCTTTTTCACAAGTAGAGCTGTACCAGTTTCACAGACAGCTGTTTGTCCATTGACTAATGAGGGGCGTGTTTACCGTGAGGGCCTATCAAGCTTTCATGTGTTTGTGTGTGTGTGTGTGTGTGTGTGTGTGTGTGTGTGTGTGTGTGTGTGTGTGTGTGTGGGGGGGTGTTTGTATGTTTGTGTGTGCGTGTGTGTGTGTGTGTGTGTGTGTCTGTGTGTGTGTGTGTGTGTGTGTGTGTGTGTGTGTGTGTCTGTGTCCGTCTGTGTGCGTGTGTGTGTGCGCGCGGGCGTGCGCGCCCATGCGCATTGTGCGACACGTGTATCAGCGTGTATCAGGTAGCCAATGGGGTTCCTACTTATTATCTCATGTACAAAGCAAAGACCATAACCTATACCCCAATATGGGGAAGAATGACGATGTAAAGTATATGACTAAAAGTTCCAGTACCAAGGCCTTGACGATCAAGCTGGCTTATTAAAACTTGTGGGGCATTATCAGGAATTTTCCTCTAAATTTCCAATTTTCCACTTAAAAGCGAAACAAGCTGCAGCGACTGTGGGCATAAATAAATTGAACATGCAATACCGTAGAAAACCATCAGCGGTGTTTGCAAACAAGGTAAGTCATGATGGGTAAGGATTTGTGCAAGGGAGCTTTAGAGCTCAAGAAGTGAAACCTGTCTAGCTCGTTGCCGTTGCTTTGTTGCGATTGCGAGGAAATGAAGAGGCAAAACCCAGATAGGCTGTCAGCATCCCGCTTATATATGCCAGCAGCCGATAAGGTGCCGAAGATGTCCAAATACGCAGCACAACCGGTGCAGTCCACTACTGTGCTATTATTGGGTCTACATCAACAGGCATTGGCAGTCAGCGCTGGAGGGGGAAAAAGCAAAAGAATCACACACCCACCCACAGACACACACACACACACACACACACACACACACACACACACACACACACACACACACCCACACACCCACAAACACACACACATACGCACGCGCGCGCGCGAAAACAGACACCTCGTGTGCAGGTGTGAATGTGTATGTTTTTGGCGTTTACATGTGTGTGTCCTACCCGCATACAGGCATGGTAACCACCCCACTGGTCGATCACTCAGTCGCTCAATCGCTCAAAAGGGCACATACCCTGGTCTGGTGTCGCAGGCTCTACCACCGGCCCGGAGGCAGAGGTCCGTTGTGTTTTGAAAGGCATTGGCATCCCTGATGTCCAATGATTGTGAGATACCTTTGCAGTTGTCTACGTTGCTTGAGATTTGCCCGATTGTGATTTTGCACTGCTCGAAAGCATTCCGCGGCACGAACGTGTTGCCTGGATGGTAAACATGGTAAGTGTTTAATGCATAATACTTTGTCTTGATGTACACTTTGGGCAACATCGCTCAGGCAGCGTACGGACATCAATCAACGTGTGGACATCATTGCTGGTGGTACTCAGACATGAACAAGCAGGCCCTAGGGATGGTAAACGTGGACGGAACATATGCAGGGAACATGCTGGGGCACTTCATGAGACCAACTAAGTAACAATGTTAACGCACAGATTGAGACGAACAGGTTAAGAATGGGCGAGAGAGAGGCGCAGCGAGATCCGTTATACACACTAAAGGTCGAAAGGGTTGGCGAAAGCATGGGAAACACGGCAATACAGATCCTGGATTTATTCCTGCCTGTTCAATGGATCCTGGAACAAGCAAATCCTCAATCTCATCTTCCCACCTTGCATTTCTTGGGTGGCGTACACGTCAATGGATGCTCATGAGCGCGTGTCATGTATCTTCCAAGCGCGGGGACGGGGGGAGTGGAGCGAAAGGTTTTATTTGGGGGGGGGG
The DNA here is from genome assembly GCA_002005505.1 of Botryococcus braunii. Classification (NCBI taxonomy): domain Eukaryota; kingdom Viridiplantae; phylum Chlorophyta; class Trebouxiophyceae; genus Botryococcus; species Botryococcus braunii. Next base: position 89,561 of record KV908524.1, read on the forward strand.
GGGGGGCAAATGCGTGATCGTGCGCATGCATGCGACGTAAAATGAATGTGTGCACAGGACTATGACGGAACAATTGCACCAATGTTCAAGAGAATGAATGCGTTCTCCATTGGAGGGGAGGGGCGTCCTTACCCAGCCACGCATCTGCAAGAAGCGGAGTGATCATCCGCTGCCCGCTGGTCTTGCAGAATGTACAAACGGAAGAGGAATCTGTGGGTGCCTTGCACAAACCCAGCCCGGTGCAGACCTGTGGGCAATCATAGCCCACAAATCAGTCTCCCTGAGACTGAAATTTTGAATTATTTGACGTGGAACAACTCCAGTTGAAGTTTTTCCATGCATACCTTCTAATTGACACCTCTGTCTTCTCCTATGTTTTCCCCTTTTTGCCTCGGCCTGAAAACAACAGGTTTTTTCACCCCTACAAGCATAGCGAGCTCAGGGCAACATCCGGTTCCTGACATGGTTAAAGGCTCAAAGCTTACCTTCAGAGGCAATGCGTTTAGGGTGTTCAGCTCCGGGGGGTTCACAGAAACAGCCGCTCCGATGACTTTGACCAAAGATTGGCACAATGGAGCTTGTGCCTGCGCGGCTCTGCAGTAGCTATCGCCCTCATAACATGTCTGTACGTCACAGCGCGTGTTTGGGGTACATATGGGGTCCCTTGCACATGCTACCTGCTCCCCCATCCTTGCAAATATGAAAGTCATAGATAATGGGTTTTAAGGATTTAGGGTAAACCTAAGTTGGAAGCCATGGATAACATTGTAACTCGACGTCGTCAGTCGGCATGCTAATGCGTTTTGCACTCCGTCTCGTATATGTGTGTGTGACTTGGCATGTGCCTGTGCCTGTGCATGTGCCTGTGCGTGCGTGTGTGCGCGCGTGTGTGTGTGTGTGTGTGGTGTGTGTGTGTGTGTGTGCATGCGCGTGTGTGGGTGTATGTGTGTGCGCGCGCGCGCGCGCGTGTGTGTGTGTGTGTGTGCGTGTGTATCTCTGTCTCCCCCCCCTCTCTCTCTCTCTCTCTCTCTCTCTCTCTCTCTCTCTCTCTCTCTCTCTCTCTCTCTCTCTCTCTCTCTCTCTCTCACTCTCTCTCTCTCTCTCTCTGTGTGTGTGTATGTGTGTGCACATGTGTGTTTGCGTATGTGTGTGTGTGTGTGTGTGTGTGTGTGTGTGTGTGTGTGTGTGTGTGTGAGTGGGAGGTTGGGATGGGGTTTCAAAAGTAGAAAGAAATTAAAGCCGAACGGTTCTAGCATATATATCTTCAGTACACAGTCTGCAAGCTGTGAAGCAAAGGGTTGGGATTCCAACGTAAGAAGATGGCTGTGCTTCGTTGCATTGCCACGTTGCAACCAAAGAAGATGGCTGTGCTTCGGCGTACCTGGTCTTGCGAAAGAGCGGAACAGTGGGCTTGCGCACGGGTCACGCACATCCCCGAGGGTCCATAGTTCTGACCGTTCTGCGCAGCGGTCGCGTCATAGCCATTCTGCGCAGAGGTGGCTGTGCTGTAGTACGCGCCCGGGCTGTACGAAGTCGAGGAATTGTAGGTGCCATTGTAGGGGCCTGGGGTGGACACGCCTGGGACACTCGGCACGCTACCGGAATCCGAGCCAGAACTGCTCCCAGGGGCCGGTAGGGAATCCCCACTGGAGCCTGCCGGAACCCATTCACCAGCTGGCGATGGAAAGGGAGTGGGGTCTGGCGTTGGTGAAGGAGAGGGCGAGGAAACGGGTGATGGAGAGGACGCAGCCACGCTCAGTAGCCTGCGGCGCGTTGGGGTTTCATCCACAGGGGGGTCGGGCGGAGGGGGGCCGGGCGAAGGGGGTTCGAGCGAAGGGGGGTCGGGCGAGGGGGGTCAGGCGAAGGGGGGTCGGGGGAAGGGGAGTCGGGCGAGGGGGGGTCGGGCGAATGGGGGTCGGGCGAAGGGGCGTCGGGCGAGGGGAGGTCAGGCGAAGGGGGGTCTGGCGAAGGGGGGTTAGGCGAGGGTGGGTCGGGCGAGGGGTGGTCGGGCGAAGGGGGGTCTGGCGAAGGGGGGTCGGGCGAAGTGGGGTCGGGCGAAGGGGGGTCGGGCGAAGGGGGGTCGGGCGAAGGGGGGTCGGGCGAAGGGGGGTCGGGCGAGGGGAGGTCGGGCAAGGGGGCGTCGGGCGAGGGGGGTCGGGCGAGGGGTGGTCGGGCGAGGGGGGTCTGGCGAAGGGGGGTCGGGCGAAGGGGGGTCGGGCGAAGGGGGGTCGGGCGAGGGGAGGTCGGGCGAAGGGAGGTCTGGCGAAGGGAGGTCTGGCGAAGTGGGTTCAGGCACAGGGGTTCCTGGTGTAGGAGAAGGTGAAGGGCTCGGGGTTGTCTCAGAGACAGGTGAAGCGGGTGGGCTCTCAGGAGCGGGTGACGGGGCGGAGGGTAACGGGGCCGGGGCCAAGTCTGGAGCAGGTACGGGAGCAGCGGGTAAGGGCGCAGGGGGCAAGGCCGGAGCGAATATGGGAGTGGCAGGGAAAGGAGCTGGCGGCAACGCCGGTGCGAGAATGGGAGCAGCGGGTAAGGGCGCAGGCGGCAAAGCGGGCGCCTGTTTGGGAGCGGCAGGTGAGGGCCCACCGGGCAAGGGAGCCCAGGCCTGTGGCTGGGGACCTGGTGCGGGAGCCTTTGCGAGTGTCGGAGCCATTGCCACGTTGTTTTGTGGGAAGGGGGCAGCCCTGGGGGCCACCGGGGCCCCCTGTGGGCTCCTTGTTGATGTGTTGGATGGTTGGGGGGACTGCGGGCCTCCTGAGTACTCGTCGTAGTTGTTTCCACCTGGTCCGCCTGCGCATGCAAGAGCTTTTAAGCCCAATGCGGAGAGTTTCGAAAAAAAAAAAAAAAAAAAACTAGCTTTCAATTTGGACGTACACAAGATGGGCACATGCCCACCGACCTGCTAGGGTGACATTAGGTGACGCATGACACCTTGAAGTACAAAAGGGCTCACCAATACGAACTGGCCGATCTGACAGGTCGAACCCCTGATGTACAAGTTTACGACAAGCGCAGCAGCGCCTATTAAGGGGACGGGTTGAATAACGTGTTGGTATTACATGATATGCATTGTAATTAATATGAAGTAGTCATAGCTTGAATATGAGTCTGAGGAAGTCATAGTTTGAACAGAAGCAGACGAAACCCTCCCCCTCCCCCCCCCCCGGGGGAAGGCCACAAACGAAGTAGTCTAACGTGAACTCACAAATAATGTCTTTCAAACAATATTTCTCAATAATCCGGAATGTACCGTATGGGAAGGCCATCCAGCTGCAGGTGCTGTTGTCCGCCTCGCAATCATAAGGCGAGCGCTTCTGCCAACAATCATTGGGTGGGTTGACTATCGTATTGCAGGACTGGCTCCATCTACAAGACCGAGGAAGGGAGCAACTCATAAGAAACCATCACGACAAAGGACTTGTTCCAAAGGGCCTGTTCCAAAGTTGTTATTTCCTCTCCCAATCAGTTCAGAAAGCTCTGTATGTTGAAAGTTCTATTGACCACTTCCTCTCTCCTACTTTCACCACCGCTTTCTGCCATTCTCTCCTCTTCTATCTGTCTGCGAGAGTGTCCACAGTAGACTTCACTCACATTTGGCAATTAACGTTCCGACGCACTCTCGTTCCTATATATGCATATACCAGTGTTTAGTTTGCAGCCAAATCCACCCGTTTAGGAGTTTTTATCTGACAGCCACTACCATCCCTCTTTCCCTTAAACGCATTCTCTCATCCCGCCTCCATCAACCCTTGCCGGCCTTCCACAGGGGCCCCCAATCCTCTTGCACTTTCCTCATCGACTACAATGAGTTCATCCTGCGAGTCTCTCGTTCCTCGCTGGGTCAAATCTCCCAGTACACTGAATTTGTCACTTTCACTCCCATGGCATCGTAAAGCTAGAACATCGAATCTCAGATTCAGAAAGAAAAGGCTGGGCGGCCGTGACTACCCGACTGCAAAGACAAACGCAAGGGTGCACGCGCGCGCGTGCGCGCACGCACGCACACACACACACACACACACACACACACACACACACACACAGATACACGCACGCACGCGCACGCACACACACACACACACACACACGCACTCACACACACACACACACACACACACACACACACACACACACACACACACACACACACACACAGAGTGGGGGGGGAGGGGTCTTACCCGCAGACAGGCTTTCCCGAGTTGGCGCTAGCTAGGACAGCCTCGGGGTTGGAAACGTTAAGGAGTGGACTGTCTGCATCTCCGAGCTCGCATGAGTCGTATGACTTCTTGGAGCAGCAAGGGTTGGTGGACGGGTCACAGAAGTCGGAAGTTGCATGCGCATCGACGCAGCTGGGCTTCCAGTCGCACAGAGGGTCTGCTGTGACTGGGTCGACGGCTTTCGCACAGTCGGAGCTGCTTCCACGTGCCCAGCAATCCACCGCAGGTGAACACCAACCGTCTGCACAACCACATCGATGATTTCATGCATGTCACACATCATGATGATCATGTCTGTACAGTAGCATTCCATGGTAAGGACAGGGCAGGTTCTGCAGACTTTGGGGCTGTGGGGGTGGGATAACTCATTCACAGCAAGTATGCAAGTAAGGGCAAGAGCATGTATGTGCGTGCTTGCACGCACGCGGGCTAGCATGCAACGCACACGGGTTATGTATACAGTAGTTCGGGTTGTACGTACACAACTACAAACTTACTCCACACACACATGTACACACACACACACACACACACACACACACACACACACACACACACACACGCGCACGCACGCACGCGCGCGCGCGGGGGCGCGCGCACACACAAACACACACACCCCCCCCCCCCCACACACACACACACACACACACACACACACACACACACACACACACACACACACACACACACACACACACACACACACACACACACACACACACACACACGGGGAAGGAGAGGGCGGGATAAAGGTGAGGGTTCAGAGACAATTGTAAGGAATGGAGGACCATGCAAGGAATGGAGGACCTTGCAAGGAATGGAGGACCATCGAATAGGCAATACTCTTTGCAAGACACCTAGTACCCATGGATGTACCAATGCTTCCATTCCTCTTTCCCACACGACGTTTTTTCAACCACCAGATTGGCGAAAGGATGCATCCAGAGACCATCCAAATCTCAATTTCACAACTAATCTAGAATGGCACCAAGCAGACTCAGTTTGAATACAAACGTGAGTGGTTTCTAGGCGAAATTGCTAGGTTGCGGTGTAGAACAGTTATGGTTGGAAGGTGGGGACTTGCCAGGGTTGGAGTACTTCGAACATGACGTGGAGGCGCCTGGAACGCAAGCCGCCAGGATGCCAAACCAGACGGCTTGAATGGTTGGCAGGTTGGGGTAAGGGCTGCAATTTGGCTGGTTAAACCCGCACATTGCCTGGTCCTGGGTTGTGCACGTTTCCAGGCTGCAGAGGGCC
>KV908524.1:97531-107531 GCA_002005505.1 Botryococcus braunii
GGGCACACATACACTGGAACAGATCGTGTTCGATTTCAGGAAAACAGTGAAGTGAAATACTAGTCATGCGGGAATTGACGTCCAATTCAAACCCCTCAATTCTTTCACTTTCACTTTCAGAAGTCCTCGTTCACTTCATTTGTCATTCCTGGTCTCATTTTAGAGGAGACCACGGTATGACCAATCATGGGAATGACTCACCTGGTGCGAGTTCGGCAAAAGGAACTCTTGCTTTGGCACCGCTCAAACACTCGTTCCTTGTTGCAGTACTCCTGGTTGAAAACGCAGATGGCTGCGTTCAACCAAAGCTAGAGTTAGAGATCCCGTTAGACACTAAATCAGAACTGCTATTTCTAGCCCTCAATTCCAGAAAAATTCAGGACACATATAGTGGTCTGCAACCCCTGAGGCACGTGCAGGTCCTATTATAGATCGTCCTTTTGTGGGTCGTCGTAGGTGGGAATGACGAACGGAATAAAAGCACAGATCATCAAGAGGTTACACGGATTACACAAAATTCCCTAGAACATGGTAACACGTATCATGCCACAAAATCCTAGGTAGCATTCAATTTCACTCGTCCCACAGCCGTTAAACTATTCATTACCAAGAGCAGGGGGTACTCTTCGCAACTGTCAATGAATGTATGCAAGTTCAACGAGACGAAATCAGGGTTTCCGTTGCTGGCTTCCACAATAACACGGCGTTCAAAGATACGTAACACGACGAAGATTCAAGGCACTAAGATTTCCCGACGGTGCTAGATAGTTTGATATGGTTACAGTGGGGAATGGGCAGGAAACTGGCTCAAGCCAGTTGGGGGGGGGGGGAGCTTGAGATTTGGCTCCATGATAAGAAATTTTAACTATTTATCATGAGGCACGAGGTAAATTTACCTTGACGATTAGATTTCCAGCCAAGGAATCGGCACATCCCCCCTCCATAGCTGGTACAGTTGGTGTCAGTGGTTTGAGCTCGGCAGGGGTCGTTGCTCGGCTGTGCAAAGGAAAAACAGCATCAATACCAAATAAGTAACATATTCCTAACGTATGTCCGGGCAAGAACTGACCACGTAACCAGTCAGCGAACATGCGCTCAGGCAATTAAATTGCCAACAAATGATGCGTCCTAAAATCCGCTGCGCACGTGCGCGCGCAAGAGCGCGCGCCCACACACACACATCCGCGCACGCACGCGCCCGCACGAGCCAGCGTCAATGCGAACGCGCGTTTGGAGTGGCTGGGGCATGGCTGGAGTTCCCACAGGCTGAAGTACTGAGAAGTTGATGGCGGGAACGGTATTCTCCACATCTTTGTTGTTGCCTCAACGCAGTACCTTCCTGTCCCTCATTCCTTACATATGACCAGTGGCCTACTAGTAGTACTGCTCAACAGTACTGCTCAACATCAACATTGCAAGTCTGGTATACGAAAAGATAATATATTTGGTCTAGGGCATGATGTACATAGTATATATGTACCGGCACGGTCCGCCACTTATATCATACTCGTGTATGCGTCCACCACATATTATACTTGTAAACGCGTCCACCACTTATAGTTGACGCGTACCACCAGGGCACGCGTCAACTATAATTGGTGGACGTGTATATATAATTCCACTTTTACGGTTCATGGGCTTGATATCGCATACATATTGTGTGCACGTACCAGCACGGTCCACCACTTTGCTTCGCAGGTGACAGAGAACAAGCACGCGGGATCTGCGTTGCAGGTCGTGGCATTCCAGGAAGTCAGAGTGGAGTCAAGAGCATGAGATGAGGCACATTGGTCCCATGGGTATGCTCTGAACGAGCAGCTGTCGTAGTTGCACGTGCCAGCTGCGGACGCGTTGTTACCTGCACGTGCACCACCAGCCTCGAGATTGAGGATCCGTAAAAATGGGTTAGAGGATTATCGTTGGGCGCCACCCCAAAACCATCGATATGCCCAGATCAGCAGAAGAGCCAGCTGGACGGCAAAGGTCGAGAGATCACGGAAACGGTATCCAAAACAGGGAATAAAGAGTAGAAGATGTGACTCTGGACTTTCTTGTAAACCAGCTGCAGTTGTTGCGAAAGAGCATTGCAATGAGTTAAAACAATGATGAAACAACCAGAAGTTGAGGACTGGCAAAGCAATCTGGCATGCCATAGGTGGTCAACACTCACTGATTGTGCAACAGACATAGGGCCTAACCCCCGATCTTTTCCCTCCTCTCCCTCTCCCCCCCCCCCATCTCACCCCTCCCTTTTCATTTTCTTTCCGGCATCCCGCGCGCGCATGCAGCAAAGTATGAATTAACCACCAACGGCGTCTTGCAAGATTGTGACACAATTCTGCGAAAAAGAAAATCAACATCAAAAAGAAAACAAAAAAAACAACAACAAGACTTTCAGATCACGAAGTGCTGATTGATCGTCATCAGCCCAGTATGAGAGGGACGTACAGAGAGGTGACCATGAGCATCCGGGGGCGGCCTCGCAAGTGGCAGCTGTGGATTTAGACTGACAAGTCGCCAACGGACCCGCTGGAGGGGTTGGACAGCCACAATACCAGGACAAGCTCTGGAAGGCTTGAGCTGTGACAGAGTCCAGGCTGCCTCCTTGTGCTACTGCGGACTGGATTGACGTTCGTGCCCATATCCACTGCAAAACGAAAAGGGACACTGTTAATGTAGGCACTTTGTACAGGGGATACACTACGGGGTAAGTACGAGGTCCGGGGTAACTATACACTATTGTACAGAACACAGTCTACGGAAGCTCACCGTGTGTGACTATTAGTGAGCAAGCTCGTCCACCACACAGTGCAATGTACGTTCACATGACACTCTCCTCGCATACAATTGTGGAAACAGCTCTGCCAGAGCTATGGCGTTTAGCAAAGTGTGAGGCAGGTTTGAATAAGCCTCACAATGTGGAAAACTGCGGGGCGAGCAAAACTCCCTTCGGCAGACATGGGGCGGTTGCTCCTCTCACATCTATTAATAATGCGCAGGATCATTTGGAAGGGGTGGGAGGAGAAGATAGGGAGGGGAAGGGGGGATCATGTGGGAGTGTGAGAGAGGCTGGAGGGAGAGGGAGGAGGGGTGATGTATGGAAGCACAATTTTTGTCGCTTTTAAGCTCGCGGGCAACGCGCAACATATGGTTTGTTCGCGACATTTTCAGTTACTGTGAAGCAGTCAGCTGCCAGGGCTAGCTGAAACATTAACAACATGTTATCTGACGGTAAGGGTAATTCCTTGTAGTGTTCTAAGTAAGTCAAGCTTATTTGACATGTCACACGACAGCAGGATGTCGTGCTACAGAAGAATTGTCCAAACAACTGGGACCATAACCTACCTCAACTACTTCAAAAGATGTAAATAATTAGCTGTGGGCACTTCAAATTTGGAAGTTACTACTGGGCTTCAGCATGTACTACGAATAGGCAGTACTGGCTTCAGCTTGTACTACAAATCTTAGTACTGGCTTCAGCTTGTACTAAGAAATCGTAGTACAAGCTTCGAAGCTCAGAACAATTTAAGATTCTACTACTAGGCTAAAGCTTCAAAGGGCCAAATAGGCTGGCTGGCTCTGAATTCACCTTTGCAGATAGGTTAAACGGGATGATAATCCTCTTCGTTTCTTCTTATTCTCTCTATTAGGTTTTCTTGACCCCCCGGGGGGGGGGGGGGAGAGGGCATCTTCAGAAATGGGCCCCAAGTACACAGCAATTATGGCAAAGACAGGTGACAAAGTAGAGTGAAGGTGGAAACCTTACCTCTGGATGGTCATTTAACCATGTTAAGAGGGTTGACACACATGTGGAGTTCTGCAGCGGTTGAGCCTGATATAAGCACGTTGAGCACCATTCCGGTCCGGTCCAAGGTTGGTTTTCCGGGGATGGGGGAGCCAACGACGACAATGGTGGTGGATAAGAGGACAAAATGTCCCCTGATGCTACAATATGTACCTGCCCACATCAACGTTGCCTTCCTTTCTTGTTGTTGTCAAAGGTGCTAGTTGGCAGATCTCGGCAGGAGTCGCTCCATTGAGCGACCAAAGTACATCGGAATGGATATAATGTACCCTCATTTAAATCAAATTTAAGATTCCTTTCATTCTTACTTCCATCTTTTGGGACATGAAAACGAATGTTAAAAACATGATGTGCGGTACGTAGCTGTGCATCACCTGGATCGCACATAACAGCAGTATTGATGCCCAGGCACCATTGATAGACCCTTTGGATGCCATATTGTCTACAAGGCTATGTAATGGAGGCCGTCGGGCAGGGTACCCGTTCCCCGAGGGGAACCCCGATCGACGGCACTGTCTGCTAGGTGCCAAGCGCTCTTATGGAGAGTCAAAGTCTACAGAGCTTCATTTTTTCTCATAATCAACTCGAATAATAATTTTATGGCCTCAAAAACAGGGACAACGACGTATAAGGACAGTGTTATTAGTTTAAACGCCAACCAAAATAGATTCGACAGTACCATCTTTAACGCCGTTAACTGTACCGCCGTACGGGGGCGATTCTGAATCCTGAATCGGGATTCCCGATTCGAATTCCCCGATCAATCCACTCGACGTCATCTTGATGTTGCTACTTCGAGTATGAATTCCTAAATTTCGCAATCCCTTCCCCTTCCCTTTGCAATCAAGACAGTAGAAGAAACCCCACCCCCCTGGAGCCCCCCTCTTCCCCACAGGGAACCCCCGTGAGCCCCTGCAGGCCAGTAAATTCATACTTGTACTATGGAACTGGGCCCAGTTCCGTAGTACCCGGGGACACCAGTGGAATCTGATTTCCCAGTGGCCCCATGGGGACTCCTGGGATATCCATCACATGTCCATGGATCCTTGTTGGCCTTGCCAACCGGTGTTGTTTCAACACCACGCTGCCACGCTAGCATCTGTAGCTTGAGTTGCCCCGAAACCAGAACTCTTACAGTACCTTGCCATGACCGGTGTGCACATGCGTGGTACCATGCCATTACTATTGTTGTACCATGCCATTACTGTTGTGGTACCATGTCATTGCCGTTGTGTTACCGTGCCACTGCTGTGTGATAACATGCCAGGCTAAAGAGGCTTCGGTGTGCCGCTGCTGGTGTAGTACCATGCCGCTGCTGGTGTGGCACCATGCCCGTGTTGGTGTGGCATCATGGCGCTGCTGGTGTGGCACCATGCCGCTGCTGGTGTGGTACCATGCCGCTGCTGGTGTGGTACCATGCCGCTGCTGGTGTGCCAGCATGCCATTACTGGTGTTGTACCATGCCGCTGCTGGTGTGGCACCATGCCATTGCTGGTGTATGTACCATGCCAGGCCTCTGGTGTGGTACCGTGCCACTCCTGGTGTGGTACCGTGCCATTGCTGGTGTATGTACCATGCCAGGCCTCTGGTGTAGTACCGTGCCATTACTGGTGTGGTACCTTTTAGCCTGGCATGCATGCCCGGCGAAATATATTAAATAATAGGCCTATATAGCCCTCCAGTGGCCAGTGTGTGTTGGGGGGGGGGGGAGAAGAGGGGTGGGGGGGCGGGGTGTCTCAAGCCCGTAAGTAACATATGGCGAAAGTGTTGTTATACCATATCTTAAAGCTACCCACGTGTGGTGGCTCCTCACGTGTTCGAACACGTGAATTCACAGAGCTGCAGTGAGCCTCCCCCGTCGAGTCGTACCTAGGCTTGTCCCTGGTAACACACAACCAGGTATAGCATGGAAGATTACGTAATCACGGAACAGCAAGTATCCCAAAGCAACCAATGAGGGGCAATTGATTAATGCAGTGGGTTGCCACACTCGTGCCTCGTGTACTTCAGTCGCAAGGCCTAAGCTCAGTCAGGACCCATGCAGGACGCTCTTCTTCCATAATCTAGACCCTCTTCTAGCAAAAGTTCTAGAAGTTCTACGGGCTCTGACATACAGACGTTAACGTTCGAACAAATTATGTCCATCTAGACCAGGGATTTATTTCCCGTGGTTATGTAACATTCCTGTATAGGGAGTCTACGCGTACATGACCCTCAACAATTTTGAGTCCTTTATGCCAACACCACCATCGTGAATTTGCAGTTGCACCCACACTCCACCTTCTATCACATTTCTCCACCTTCTATCAACCGCACTCCCCCTTCTAACTCTACAGCTATTGCCCGATCTCCCGTATATGCATGCAATATAGCAACTTCGCAGGAAGAGTTCTAGAAGCTGATGCAAATGCTTTTGGAAGCTTTTGGAAGCCCTACAATGCTTGTCTTCACGACCCCTCTCTGGCATGCCCAATGGTTCGTATGACTGCTGCTAAGCTCAAATGAAACCGACATACCGACATGCCTCGCATATTGAGATTAATCTCAATTTTTACCGACATGCCTCGCATATTGAGATTAATCTCAATATTGGGCAGCTACCACCTCAGGAGGATCTAATCCCTTAACGGCCTCCATTAATGAGTCGCTTGATCACGAGAAACTCGAGATGTCGACAGCTCGTCGCGAAAGACGTCTTTCGCGACTTGATTGATTTCTCAGCACAACGAACTAGTGACTGGATACTCCGACGGTTGCAGGTAATTAGAATTGTAGGTAATATAATCTTGCGAGGCCTTTTCTATAGTTCCCACAGCTGGGAATTAAATTTCACTTGCTCACGCTCCCTCTGCTTGAATGCGAGAGCCAAAGATCCATGGAATCGAAATTGCATTCATGATCTGGGGAAGGGCTTTTTGATCAGAAGCACTGCAACCTCATGATGTGGGGCAAACCATTCACAAGCATGTGGCCACGGTACACGTGTACGCCATAACAAGTACCTTGGGACACGTGCTTCAAAACATTGGAGCATATGCTTCAATACTGCACGTGTTTACACCGCCTACACTTATAAGTTGAATTCCAGCTTCGAAGCACGTTGACATACAGGCGCACTTAGAACTACTGCAGTGGAACTGCGCATGCAGCTGTCGCACACGTGCTTCACTACTGTGCACATGTGTCAATGATTGAAATAGCGCACTGTATCCTGCTTTATGGGCACCCTGAGACGATGCAAGCTGGCATCCCGCACGTGTAAGACACATAGAAGCTGCTACATACTGCACATGCGCCCCACATGTGCCCCCACTGCCACCCTCCGGGTGAACTGCTGCATTGTCAAGTCCCCTCAAAAAGTCAATTCAAAGGCCAAAAAGAGTTACAGGAGTTCTGTCTAACATCCCGCTGTTTAAACAAATTCGTGTATGCGGAGCGTAGTGTACTGTGTAGCGTACTGCTCCATTCATAAACCACCAAAACTGCATGCATCTCTTCGCTCAAAACTCCGTAGCTACCATCACGTGCTTATATATAATGTTTGCAAACCCCGTAACTAGGCGTTACCCCCCCCCCCTGGGGGAGGGATCGAGGAACGGTTCCTTACAGGACATGCAAAGCCCCCCCCCCCCATCCCCGGAGGCCCAACTTCCAAAATAGTCTCAGACAGGCATCAGATCGCTATGCCTGCTCATTAGCATGTGTGTGTGCCTGCTCATAGCACGTGATGCCAGCTCGTCAGCATGTCATACCTGCTCCTCGGCACCTGATGCCCACTCCCTACCTAGCTTTAGCCCGTCATGCCTGCTCAGCAGTGCCTGTGTGTCTGCTCATTTGCCCATGATCATGATGCCTGCTCAGTGGTGCCTGTGCGTCCGCTCATTTGCCCATGATGCCTGCCCATAAGTGACGTCTGCTCACTCACACACGTGCGTCCCGCCCATCGTGGCATTCTGGCGCGCTAGCTCCCCCCCCCCCCAAAAAAAACTCCCTCCCAAATTCGAGTATTCTAATAGATTCACCCCTCGTGACACCTCCAAAAACAAAAAAGAGCAGCGAATTTAGATATTCAGCAGCGTATTCAGGAGCATGGTTATGTATTCAGATTCGGACCGCAGACCACTTTTGCCGGCATCATCCAAACGGGCGGAAGCCCTGGAAGATGTTGGGAAGGTTGATCGCAAAGGGCGGGGGGGCATATTTGGCCTCGACGGTCTCCAAGAATTTGCGAGCCTTCTCTTCCAGTTCGGACGCGTCCTTGACCAAAACCTGTGGCAGGCTTTTGCCCTCCCCCTGAAGCACCTCCAGCAGGTCCTGCAACCACCGTTCGCTACCCTTTTTTATTGACAATCTTTTTTCCCTCGTCATGACATTTGTTTTCCCCAATTTGCAATTCCCTATCTTTCCATTTTTCTTTTCCAACTTTCACCAATTTTCCATTTCTTTTTTTCTCTCTATTATCTTTCCCAGCTTTTCCACTTTTTCCTTTTCTTTTATTTGTTCTCTTTTTTTCCTTCCCCCCTCTTCCAACTTTTTCCTTTCCTTACTTTAATTTACACACACACACACACACACACACACACACACACACACACACACACACACACACACACACACACACACACACACACACACACACACACAGACAGAGACAAACAAAACCAACAACGAAAAAAAACTGCCCCCCCCTCCCCTTTTCTTTGGGGTAGCGGGGGTGAAGGCTTTTGGATATACATCAGGACTGCGATTTTGTGAATCTTGATTACCCCGGACAATTATGAAGCAGGTTCGGCCCTCCCACAAACACTGGCAGAGTGCGGCAAGACCAGGAGGCGCACGGGCCCACCTGTGTTCCTAAAGGGTGTTCGGGACCCGCCCCACCTTTTCGATGACGGTGAAGCCCTTGCCAAACGAGAGGAGGTCACGTTCCAGCTCGCTCTCGATCTGGCGAGCCTCCTTGGCAACGAAGTTCCGCAGCGCCGACAGATCCCCCTCCGCCTCCTTCTCCACCACTTCCACAACCTTTCCGGCTCCTCTTTCCACCTGCACATCCTCCCCCCCCCTTCAAGATGGCGTTATCCACAACTGTCCCGTGAACGCGCGTGTTGATGTCCACAGCCTCTTAACACGGGCTGTGCAATCGCTCCTCCCTCCCCCGGCGTGTGCGTGCATGCGTGCGTGCGTGCGCGCGCGCGCGCGCGCGCGTGTGTGTGTGTGTGTGTGTGTGTGTGTGTGTGTGTGTGTGTGTGTGGGTGTGTGTGATAGAGAGAGAGAGAGAGAGAGAGAGAGAGAGAGAGAGAGAGAGAGAGAGAGAGAGAGAGAGAGAGAGAGAGAGAGAGGAGCGAGCGAGCGAGCGCGAGAGCGAGAGCGAGAGCGAGAGCGAGAGCGAGAGCGAGAGCGAGAGCGAGAGCGAGAGGGAGAGGGAGAGGGAGAGGGAGAGGGAGAGGGAGAGGGAGAGGGAGAGGGAGAGGGAGAGGGAGTATGGATAAAGGCTGAATGCGTTCTGGCTTTCTCTGTGTTAGTTTTATCAGCGAAAAGGCACAGAAACATCATGTTAATGCACACCACAGTCACGCCCTTCCCTCCCTCCCTCCCTCCCTCCCTCTCTCCCCCCTCTCCCCTCGCCCCTCCCTCTCTCGTGCACTCTCTCCTTAATCCCCCCCACCCACACACCCACAAACGCGCGTGCGCACGCACACGCGCACCCCCACACATACCCCCCCCCCCCACACACACACACACACAGACACACACACACACACACACACACACACACACACACACACGCATGCACGCATACACACGCACATGCACGCACATGCACACGCACATGCACGCACGGATGACATCAAAGGAAGAGCAACAATAGCGGGTGGGAAGGGGCACATGCGGGCACCTTTTGGATGAGGGGCACAGGCGGGGGATGGGGCCCGCAGGTGTTGTCGGTCACCACAAAGTCAGACCACTTCATGCCAGCTCGCTCCACAGCTGCGGACACTTCCGGCACGATTTCCTGCGGCAGGGAGGCTGCCCTGCCCCTCCCACCGACACCATCAAGCCCCTCACCACTCCCCAAAGCCCTGTTAGGCCCCTCACCATGCCCCCAGACACCATCAAGCCCCTCACAACTCTTCAAACCCAGTTAGGTCCCTCACGGCTTCCCCAAACCCACTGAGGCGCTGCACTGGCCCCTCC
>KV908524.1:112531-120031 GCA_002005505.1 Botryococcus braunii
TTTGATGTTGAATTTCTCAATTACTCTATCTGATCCTACCGACCCTATCTGATCCCTACTTTCCTTTTTTTAACCGCACAAAATTTGATCTCTTTTAAATCGTTACCTACTACACCCTTCAATCCCCTTTAATCGTATGTAATACACCCTTTTGATCTCTTTTATTCGTACCTCCTAGACCTTTCCATTTTGATTTTCTCAATTACCCTACCTGATCCTGATCCTACCTACCCTATTTGATCCCACCTACCCTCTTGGACATCAGCTACTCTACCTGATCTCAGCTACCCAATTCGATCTCAACTACCCTATTAGATCCTACCCACCTTTCTTGGTCCTACCAACCCTGTGTGATCCTCCGTACCCTAATTGATCCTATCCACACTATTTGATCTCACCAAACCTAATCCCTTCTACCTACCCCTTTGGATCTGACCTAACCAACTCGGTCCTTCCTACCGCAATTGATTCCCACCTACCCTAATTAATCCTACCTACCCTAACTTATCCTACCTACCCTAACTGATCCTACATGCCCTATTTGATCTTACCCTACCCACCCTCACACTGGCACGCACACCGGGCACACCCCGGGAGGGGGGGCAACAAATACCTTGACCATGCTTACGACAATACGGACCCCGTCACCGCTCCAGAATTGGGAAAAAGCTACTTAGTCATGAGTTTCTGAAAACCAGGACCCAAGGCCTGCCCGCTGTGCACAAAGCTCTGGCAGAAGCTAGAAACTCTAGTTTGGGTTGGAGGTTTGTAGACAGGGACATCGTGTCGAGAAGCACCGTCTGGCCCACAGTGGGCAAACCGGGTGCACCATGCCAAGCACTCCCCGGATCAAATCCATCTGGGACTCAGCACATAATGAAAGGCGTACTGGTTTATTACTACGGTTCGGCCATTGCAAGTGTGCCACAATAAAGTGCGCTACAAAAATACCGAGGACGAGCCCCACTCGACGAGCCCCACTCCTCCTCCGATCAATGTGGTGCACACATTTTTATTTCAGCTCCCCACGACCTTTGCAAACAAGTAGAGCACAGTTATCCATCTCTACAATGCTCTACGAGCATTGTGAAGAGCCTTTTTTGTGTGTGTGTGTGTGTGTGTGTATGTGTGTGTGTGTGTGTGTGTGTGTGTGTGTGTGTGTGTGTGTGTGTGTGTGTGTGACCATTCCTTTCCTGCCTTTCCCCTTTCCAAATTGCCTTCTTGGCATAAAGGGAGAATGTCATGTCTGTATTGAGTCTTACCCCCCCCCTCCCCTCGGCCGACCCTCACACCCCAGGGGAGATGTGAGAATCTGGAATATCAAACTATAAATTCACATTGAAAGCTCACAGAACGTAGGCCCCCCAAACAGTGGCTGCACTCCCACAGCCGACCTCCGCCCCCTGTACAGCTGCCTGTTTGACTTGCCAGGCCTGGCGGTAGGCAGCGGGCCTCGGGCGATGTGGCCTAGCCTCCTGCCCCAACCCTCAGAGGGGGGAGGGGGGCCATGGTCCCGCTCCCACCTTTGCAGAGGAGAGAGACACACCGCCTTGAATCCGTTTCAATTCCTGCTTTGCATTCACTGCCGCCCGCACCAAACTAAAACTCCCGTATGAACTGAGTCAATCCCTTCACCGCACACCAGGCACACCAAGGGGGGGGGGTCACAAATGTGCTGACCATGCTTCCGACAATACGGACCCCGCCACCGCTCCATCAAGAAAATGCGACTTGGTCATTAGCTTTTGGAAAAAACGCGGACCCAAGGGGCTTTGTGCCGTGCAAAAAACTCGGGCAGAAGCTACAGAGTCAAGTTGGGTTGGAGGTTTATAGACAAAGGAGATTGTGTCCAGAAGCACCGTCTGGCCCACAGTGGGTAAACCGGGTGCACCATGCCAAGCACTCCCCGGATCAAATCCATCTGGGACTCCGCACAAACCTTGAGTCAGCTGACAGCTCATCTTTAATTGCTGTTTGGCTATTATGTTTGTGCCATAACAAAGTGAGTCATTGCAATGCCGAGGCTGGCCCTATGCCTCCATCGGTTCTAGATGGTTCACACATTTATTTTTTCAGCTCCCCACGACCCTCGCCAACAAGTAGTGCTCAGCTATCACTCTTTACAATGCTGTTACAGTCTTGTGTGTGTGTGTGTGTGTGTGTGTGTGTGTGTGTGTGTGTGTGTGTGCGTGTGCATGCGCGCGCGCGTGTGCGTCTCTTTCCCCCCTTTAATTGTTATCTTCCCCCCCTTTTGGGGCAGTCCTAATTATCTCGAATGTCGACCTACATGCCCTTTGACAAATCACCATGGATGTCAAACTGCATGCACATTGAAAACTCAAAAGCAGGTCCCCCACTCAGTGGCTGCACTCCAACAGCCGACCTCCGCCCCCTGTACAGCTGCCTGCTCGGCTTGCCAGGCCTGCCAGTAGGCACCGGGCCTCGGGCGATGTGGCGTAGCCTCCTGCCCCAACCCTCAGAGGGAGGGGGGGGAGGGCATAGTCCCGCCTCCATCCTTGCCAAGGAGAGAGACACACCGCTTTGAAAAACCTATTTCAAGTTCTCCGTCGCATTCATCGCTGCCCCCAACAAAGCGGGAACCCCGAGTGATCTTCCTCTCCTCCATCCCCCAATTATGACATCTTACCCGCAAGTATCGATGTTGTTGCCCTGCAGCAACCCCCCCCCCCACGTGCCTGCCCACAGCAGTGCCTCTGTGCATCCTCTTCAAAACCCAAACACGTATGTGTGCCCGCTCCCGCATCTCCTTCATGTCTCAGGTCAAAAAGGGGAAAAACGACGCACACACAGACACACACACACACACACACACACACACACACACACACACACACACACACGCACGCACGTATGTACGAGCACGCAAGGACGCTTTCCATGCACATGCGGTACACCTGTGCAGTACGCCCCCTCACAGCGGTACACCCCAGTGGACCCTCAGTGCTATCCACCCCTTACAAACTGCACCCCCCTCACTCCCTCTAACGTCATGGAGTGGTGGACGACAGCACCCATCCCCCGCCCAATCATCTAGCACATGTCTCCCCCAGCTAGGCTATGGGGCCCAGCGCACATTTGCCCCACCAAGGGCCCCTCCAAAACTGAACTCCACCTCACCACCTTCCTCCTCCTCTTTCTTTGTTTTCTTCCACCACCTTCCTCCTCCTCTTCTTTGTTATCTTCCACCACCTTCCTCCTCTTCTTTGTTTCTCCCACCACCTTCCTCCTCCCCCTCTTTGTTTCCCTCCAACTCCAATCGGATATCCTGCCTTCCTTTACTACACTCCTTCCTCGCTGCCGCACTCCTCAACAAGCCCACCGCATCTCACGCTGTCACGCAGACCAGGCACACCAAGTTGTGGGGGGGGGGGGAGGTATCAGATACGCTGACCAAGCTTATGATAGCATATGGATCCCGTCACCGCTCCAGAATTGGGTAAATGCGACTTGGTCATGAGGTTTTGAAAACGAGGACCCAAGGCCTGCCTGCTGTGCACAAAGCTCTGGCAGAAGCTAAACTCTAATTTGGGTTGGAGGTTTATAGACAGGGAGATCGTGTTCAGAAGCACCGTCGGGCCCACAGTGGGCAAACCGGGTGCACCATGCCAAGCACTCCCCGGATCAAATCCATCTGGGACTCCGCACATGTTGTTTAGCGAACCAGTCTATTACTACGATTCCGCCATTTCAATGTGCCACAACAAAGTGCGCTACAAAAATACCGAGGACGAGCCCCAGTTCTCCTTGGATCAATGTGGTGCACACATTTATGTCAGCTCCCTACGACCTTTGCAAACAAGTAGAGCACAGATATCCATCTCTACAATGCTCTACGAGCATTGTAAAGAGCCTTTTGTGTGTGTGTGTGTGTGTGTGTGTGTGTGTGTGTGTGTGGGGGGGGGGGGGGCCATTCCTTTCCTGCCTTTCCCCTTTCCAAATTGCCTTCTTGGCATAAAGGGAGAATGTCATGTCTGCATTGAGTCTTAACCCCGCCGACCCGGCCGACCCTCACACCCCAGGGGCGATGTGAGAATCTGGAATATCAAACTATAAATGCACATTGAAAGCTCACAGAACACAGGCCCCCTACTCAGTGGCTGCACTCCCACAGCCGACCTGTACAGCTGCCTGCTCGGCTTGCCAGGCCTGCCAGTAGGCAGCGGGCCTCGGGCAATGTGGCCTAGCCTCCTGCCCCAACCCTCAGAGGGGGGCCGGGCATAGTCCCGCTCCCCCCCCCCCTTGCGGAGAAGTGAGACATGCCGCATTGAAACGTTTCAATTCCTGCTCTGCATTCACTGCTGCCCCCCCCCCCCCACGGGGGGGCCAATTGGCACCAGTAAAATGGATGGTATCCCACGGGTGCCCCAAACCGCACCCAAAAGTGCGGTTTTGGGAGTCATTTGGTCGAGTTTTAGGAGGGTTTGGGAGTGGTTTGGGAGTGGTTTGGGAGGGTTTGGGAACACCGCTGTGGGAGTGTATGGGCGTTGGGAAGGTTGGGAGTGTGATTTTGGGAGCCGATTGTCCCATGTTTGGGAGGGTTTGGGGAAAGTTTTTGTGGGGGTCCCATTCAGTATTTTGAATCCATTTGGGGAGGTCCCCATGGGCGCCGCAAAGATGCCCCAACATGGAAGGGTTTGGGAGCGCCACCAAACAGCTCCCAAATCCGAATCGTTTTGGGAAGCACATTGGGCCCCCCACAAAATTCAGGATTTGGAAGCCCCCAAGCCTCTCCCCCCCCCCCCTCCCCTCCAAAACAGGAACTTTTGGAAAGCGTGATGGGTACCCCATGGCCATCCCAAGCCCTTAGACGTCATGGGGGCCCCATGGGCACCCCAAAACATTATTGTTTTTGGAAGGGCCATGGGGTTACCAAAAATTGCTGCAGTTAGGGAGGGCCAATGGGTGTCCCAAACTGCTGCATATAGGGGGGGCCATGGCCACCCCAAATTGCCAAGATTTTGGGGATTCAATCGGCATTCCAAAACAGTAATGTTTTGGGAAGGCCATGGCATCCCAAGCTGCATTTAGGGAGGGCCTCACGGTCCCCCTAACATGTGTTTTTGGGAGTCAGATGGGGCCAGTTTCGGAGTATCCCAACAGGTCAGCGGGTTCCCTTGTACCGGATGTGCTCTGTGCAGCAACGCTTCAGAACACCTTTACAATGGGAGGTCACAAAATAGGAATACAACTCTGAAAAACGTCACCTCGACTGCTTTATTAGCTGCAGAACAAACACCTTGCAGTCTTTCCAATATAGAGCCCTTCTATTTGCCCCACAAGCGCAACGGGAAGCGTGGCATGCTGAGACTGCTAGGATAAACAAGGGCCATCACATCACTTGGCTTTGCAAATGCTGCCAATCAAAACAATGTCTTAAAAAAATACTTGTCCATACCCAAACATACATGGACTTAGCTCTTGAATTTCTATTAAGAAACTCAAGCGCCCATAAGGGGATCAAGAGTAAATAATTGCCTCAAGTGACCCAGAGTCTTATGTGTGTGGATGCAGCATTTCGAAAGCTCAAGAAAAGATACAAGTAGTTTTGTGCCATGCATATGTAAATGACGCGGCCAAGAAAATTATACCCCTGGCACGCTGTACTATTTATGTAGCAATCCGGCATATTGTGTCTTGCATGCCAAGAACTTTGAAGATGCAGGACACCGGTGTATGAGGAATTCAATGATCCGCAACTTACATCCAAAATTGCAATCGTACAATGCTCGTCGAGGAGCATTGTACGAATGCGATTTTGGATATATGAACGCGATTTTGGATATATGTTGCGAAACACTGAATTCCTCATACTATGGTGTCCGGCATGGTCACAATTCTTGGCATGCAAGACACAATATGCCGGATTGCTACATATATAGTGCAGCGTGCCATGGGTATACGTTCTCCGGCCGTGACATTTACATATGCATGGCCCAAAACTACTACTTGTATCTTTTCCTGAGCATTGGAAATTTTGCATCCACACACATGAGACTCTGGATCACTTGAGGCAATTTATTTTACTTTTGATCCCCTCATGGGCGCTTTGAGTTTCTTAATAGAGATTCAGGAGCTAAGTTCAGGGCAAAGTATGTTTGGGTATGGACAAGTTTTTTTGATGACACTGTTGTATTGGCAGCAGCTACAAAGCCAAAAGTGATGTGATGGCCCTTGTTTATCCCTAGCAGTCTCAGCATGCCATGCTTGTGGGCCAAATAGAGGGGCACCAATATTGGAGAGACTGTCAGGTGTTTGTTCTCCAAAAAAAGCAGTCGAGGTGACATTGTTCAGAGGTGTGTTCCCATTGAGTGACCTCCCATTGTAATGTATTCTGAAGCATTGCTGCACAGAGCACATCCGGTACAAGGAAACCCGCTGACCTGTCGCGCTACTGCGAAACGGACCCCGAACTGACTCCCAAAAACACATGTTTGGGGGACCCCGAGGCCCTCCCTAAATGCAGCAGTTTGGGATGCCCATGGCCCTCCCACAACATTACTGTTGTTGGGTGCCCATGGGTTCCCCAAAAATTTTAGCAAGTTGGGGTGCCCATGGCCCTCCTTAAATGCAGCAGTTTGGGACGCCCACTGGCCCTCTCAAACTGCAGCATTCTAGTAACCCCACAGCGCATCCAAATCAATTTTGTTTTGGGGTGCCCATGGCCCTCCCCTAACTGCAGCAGTTTGGGACGCCCATTGGCCCTCCCAAGACAACAATGTTTTGGGGTGCCCATGGGGTCCCCATAACGTCAAGGGCTTGGGATGGCCATGGGGTACCCATCACCCTCCCAAAAGTTCCTGGTTGGGGGGCGGGGATTTGGGGGCTCCCAAATTCTGAAATTTCTGGGGGGCCCCAATGTGATTCCACAAAATGAGCCGGATTTTGGAGCTGTTTGGTGGCGCTCCCAAACCCTTCCATTCTGGGGCATCTTTGCGGCGCCCATGGGGATCTCCCCAAACGGTTTCGAAATATCGAATGGGGTATTTCTTCTTCCAAAAACTTTCCGAAAGCCCTCCCAAACATGGGAGAAAAGGCTCCCAAAATCACACTCCCAACCTTCCCAACGCCCAGACACTCCCACAGCGGCATTCCCAAACCGCTCCCAAACCCTCCCAAACCCTCCCAAACCGCTCCCAAACCACTCCCAAACCACTCCCAAACCCCTCCCAAACCCTCCCGAAACTCGACCAAATGACTCCCAAAACCGCACTTTTGGGTGCAGCTTGGGGCACCCGGGGGATACCATCTTTTTTTGCTAGTGCAAACTGAAACTCCCGTACGAGCTGAGTCAACCCCTTCAACTCACACCGGGCACACCAAAGCGCGCGGGGGGGGGGGGGGTCGCAAAATTGTTGACCATGCTTACGACAATACAAATCCCATCACCGCTCCAGAATTCAGAAAACAGGACTCGATCATGACTTTTTAAAAACCATGCCCCAAGGTCTGCCTGCCGCGCAAAAAGCCCTGGCAGAAGCT
>KV908524.1:122531-130031 GCA_002005505.1 Botryococcus braunii
CCGTCTCTGACTGTTCGGCCCTGTGGTGTGCAACAACAAAAGGTGGACCAGCGACGCCTTGCCTCGGAGGAGCCCCATTCCTTCATTGGCACTTGCTGGTCCACACAGGTTTTATTTTAGCTCCCCCTCGAACTTTGCAAACAAGTAGAGCTCAGCTCATTCTCCACAATTGATATTAGCTCCCCACGGGCTTTGCAAACAAGTAGAGCTCAACTCATTCTCTACAATTGATTTTAGCTCCCCACCGACTTTGCAATCAAGTAGAGCTCAGCTCATTCTCTACAATTGATTTTAGCTCCCCACCGACTTTGCAATCAAGTAGAGCTCAGCTCATTCTCTACAATTGATTTTAGCTTACCACGGACTTTGCAAACAAGTAGAGCTCAGCTCATTCTCTACAATTGACTTTAGCTCCCCACGGACTTTGCAAACAAGTAGAGCTCAGCTCATTCTCTACAATTGACTTTAGCTCCCCACGGACTTTGCAAACAAGTAGAGCTCAGCCCATTCTCTACAATTGATTTTAGCTCCACACGAACTTTGCAAACACGTAGAGCTCAGCTCATTCTCTTCAATGCTCTTATACCCTTTTATTTGTGTGTGTGTGTGTGTGTGTGTGTGTGTCTGTGTGTGTGTGTGTGTGTGTGTGTGTGTGTGTGTGTGTGTGTGTGTGTGTGTGTGTGTGTGTGTGTGTGTGTGTCATTTTGTGAATTAGAAGCTTCAGACTTCAGGCATGACTTCAGACTTCAGGCATGATTGTGAAAGGAGTGTGTAAGCACCCCTGTAAACCCATGCAGGGGCCCCCTGCCGCCGCCCCCCCCTCCTTACGGATAACCCCCGTGCAATCAACCCCTTGCAGACCCTGCCACCTCACTCCCTCTCACAGCCAAGACGTGCATGGAAGGCAATGCTTCCCCCGCTCATCAAGCACACTTCTCCCCCAGCTATGCTATGGCAGGATACAAGCACGGACCCCCCTCCATGACCCCTAACGCTGAACTCTACTTGTTCGTTGTTTTCCTCCACTCCCCAACCAGGAGTGCTGTCTGCCTTGATATCTCACCTGTTCAATTTAATAAGCCCACCACCTCTCACACTGTCACGCTCACCAAGAGGGGGGTGGGGGGTGGTCATACATACTTTACCATCCTTAACCGCACTAAGGAACCCCCTACTACTCCAGGCTTGGCGGCAGAACCGAGAAAATGTGTTTTAAGTCACAAATCTTCAAACACCAGGACGCAAGGCCTGCCCGCCATGCAAAAAGCCCTGGCAGAAGCTACGAAGTCAAGTTGGGTTGGAGGTTTATAGACAGGGAAATCGTGTCCAGAAGCACCGTCTGGACCACAGTGGGTAAAGCGGGTGCACCATGCCAAGCACTCCCTGGATCAAATCCATCTGGGATCTCGCACATCCCATTGAGCCGAGAGTTTATCTTTACTGTTCGGCTGTATATAGGTGTGCAAAACCAACGTGCAATACCCTGAGCCAAAGGCGAGCCAGGTGCTTCCTTTGCTTCCCATTCATGCACCACATTTTTAATTTTTAGAATCCCCACACCTGTGATGATTAGAAGGCCTCAGCCTTCTCTACTTTTCTGTTTGAAAACATATTTCTTAGATCTGGTTGCCGGTGCGCACGCGCGTGCGTGCGTGTGCTTCAGAGTGAGTGCGTGCGTGAGTGAGTGAGTGAGTGCGTGCGTGCGTGCGTGCGTGAGAGAGAGAGAGAGAGAGAGAGAGAGAGAGAGAGAGAGAGAGAGAGAGAGAGAGAGAGAGAGAGAGAGAGAGAGAGAGAGAGAGAGAGAGAGAGAGTGTGTCTACGCGCGCACACCTTTCCTATCCTCTCTTTGTGTTTCCTGCACTTCCCTTCATTTACGAGGGGGGTTTGCTACAATTTCAAATCTGGATTTCCAGTGGGAGTAGGATGGTATATTCTCAAATGTCAAGCTTCAAATGCAATGAAAAAAAAAAAAAAAAAATGCAGGATGCTCAGTGACAGACCGATGCACTCCAACAGCCGACCTCCGCCCCCTGTACAGCTGCCTGCTCGGCTTGCCAGGCCTGCCAGTAGGCACCGGGCCTCCGGCGATGTGGCCTAGCCTCCTGCCCCATCCCTCAGAGGGAGGGGGACTTCAATAAATTTACGATGCCCGCGTGAGTGCTACTGAAATGGACGGTCTCGCATCAGTAAAGTCCCGCTTCCCGTCTTTGCTTTACCTAACTCGATCCTTCTCAAATCCTTATTCACGTTCACAGCTGCTCACACCTCGACTGGAAACCTCCGTAGGCCCTTCTGAGAGAGCGAGAGGGGGGGTTTTCGAGAAAGATATTCACTTCCCTAATTCTAACCCAGATGAGACTACCTCAAGCCCTGCCATTCCTGTGACTTAAAGTATCTGGAGAGAGAGAGAGAGAGAGAGAGAGAGAGAGAGAGAGAGAGAGAGAGAGAGAGAGAGAGAGAGAGAGAGAGAGAGAGAGAGAGAGAGAGAGAGAGAGAGGGGGGGGGGGGGGAGCCTGACCTGGAACATGTTGAGGTCGAACTGAGTGTCCAAGGAACAGTCCGGGGGCACGGGGAAGAGGTTCTTGTCCACTCGCTGCGGCACGCACTTGCGCTCGCTGACAGCACACGCGTTGAAGGCCTCCACCGCCTTGTCCGCGTACAGGTCTCCGCACCGGATCTGCAGCAGCCCCTTTTTGTAAAACGCAGCAGTTTGTGTGTGTGTGTGTGTGTGTGTGTGTGTGTGTGTGTGTGTGTGTGTGTGTGTGTGTGTGTGTGTGCGTTTGCAAGGCGGCAGCCCCTTTTTATAAAGGCAGGAGTCTCTTGTTTGTACAAGCAAGCGTCCCTTTTTGTTAAGGCGGGAGTCCCTTTTTGTAAAGGCGGCAGGCCCTTTTTGTAAAGGCGAATGCTAAAGCACACACAGGTTGCCCTTTGGGGAGTTAATGTGTGTGTGGGGGGGGGGTGTGTTACGGTGGGGGGTGACTAGGGTAGCCAGGGGGGGGGGGATGATGAGTTGGGTTGGGGGGGAGAGATAAAGTGAGGAGCGGGAGTCAGGGTGGGGGGGAGGGTGAGTAAGCATGGAGTGGGTGAACTAGGGTGACAACGCAGAGAGTTCAAGAGGGGGGGGGGGGTTTACAGTACGGGGTATTCTGCCAACCAGTGGCAGAAGCAAATTTTTTTGGTAAAAAATGTTAAGCCCCTTTTTTGTGAATCGAAGGTCTGCACACTGCATCTGTTGCCGCTGCATCTGTGTACAGCACTTGTACAGCAGATCTGCACACTGCATCTGCAGCGGCCACAGATGTACAGCAGTTGTACTGCAGATCTGCACACTGCATCTGCAGCAGCCACAGATGTACAGCAGTTGTACAGCATACAAAAGGCAAACGTAAAGGAACCGCAAGGCAATGTTAAGCAAAAGCTACAGCGGGGACTCAATATCAGAGGCCCCGCCCCCCTTGGGGGGGGGGGGGGGTGTCATCAGAAAGGGGATTCGCCATCAGAGGTTCCCGGGGGGATCCGCCGTTAGAGGTCCCCGGGGGGACTCGCCATCAGGGGTTCCACCGGGGGTGCTCCATCAGAAATCCCCAGGAGGATTCATCTGGAAAACCTGCCGAGGGGGATCCGCCATCACATTCCCCGGGGGGGGGGGGGGGGTATCCTCAGTAGCCCCCCCCCCCCCCCCCCCGGGGGAAAGGACGGGAGGAGGCCCTCCCCCTCCCCCCCGGGGGGGGAGAGGGGGGGGTGAGGTAAGCAGTATGAAGGTAGCAAAAGGATAAAGCAGCATAAAAGGGGGTTCGGGGATCCCCACTTGGCAGGCAGTTTCGTCTGGGCGGTTGGTGCAGGTGTTCAAGCAGACCAGGTTCTCCAGGCACTCGAAGTCGCCCACGCACTTGGCCAGCTCCACCTGCCCGCACAGTCAACGCAGACGCACAGTCAGCATGCGCACAGCACGCTTTCGCACAGGCAACACGCCAAGGTGTGAGAGGTGATGTGGTTTTACCTTGGAATGTGTGCTTGTGTGAGGCGGTGTATTTTGCCTTGGAATGAGTGTGTGTGATGATGAATTTCCTGAAACGTGTGCGTGAGCGTGAGCGTGTGTGTGTGTGTGTGTGTGTGTGTGTGTGTGTGTGTGTGTGTGTGTGTGTGTGAGTGAGAGAGAGAGAGAGAGAGAGAGAGAGAGAGAGAGAGAGAGAGAGAGAGAGAGAGCGAGAGAGAGAGAGAGAGAGAGAGAGAGAG
This sequence comes from Botryococcus braunii, assembly GCA_002005505.1. Taxonomy (NCBI): domain Eukaryota; kingdom Viridiplantae; phylum Chlorophyta; class Trebouxiophyceae; genus Botryococcus; species Botryococcus braunii. Next base: position 126,768 of record KV908524.1, read on the forward strand.
AGTGTGTTGTGTGTGTGTGGGGGGGGGGGATGCCGTAAGGTGTAATACATTGAGGAGAGGGTCCGGGATGGGGTCTGGGATTCCACGGTGTGAAACAGACCCCTATTCAGCAAAGATGGTGTGTGAGAAGCGACATGCCTGACAGTTGGCAAGCAGGCAGGTGCCAACTTTGGCAACATCAGTGGCCAATGCGGCGCTGGGGAGTCCCAGTCCCCCTGCAGGCCCTCCAAAAGCAAGCGCTCAGTACCCAGGGGCATCACCCGCGAGACCCCAGCAAGCGCTCAGTACCCAGGGGCATCACCCGCGAGACCCTAGCAAGCGCTAAGTGCCCAGGGGCGTCACCCGCGAGACCCTAGCAAGCAATTTTAATGTGGTCTGTTCATGACGACATGGTTTATACTTTGCGCGTGCGATGTGATTCGCCACGCTCCTCTACCTCTTCACCCCTCACCTGTCTCTCCCCCTCCGGCTCCCTCCCCCCTCTCCTCTCTTCCACTCTCCATTTCCCTCTGTGCATCCAGCACCCCCTCACAACGATCCCATCCATTCCTTATGTCCCTCGCCCCCCTCCCCCTTCTCCCCTCCTCCCACCCTCCCTGCCCCCGACCCTCCCTCCCTCCCTTCCAGCCTCGCGCACCAGCCTTTGGAGTGACCTTTCAGTTGTGCACTGTCAGTGTGAAAGGCAGCTGCGAGGTGTCACATTCGAGCTGTCAGTTGCGAGCTGTCATTGACGAGCTGTCATTTGCGAGTTGTCGGTTGCAAGCTGTCAGGTGCGAGCTGTCATTTCAGAGCTGTCAGGTGCTAGCTGTCCTTTGCGAGCTGCCACTTGCGAGCTGTCAGATGTGAGGAGTCAATGTGAGCTGTGAGTTGTGAGCTGTCAGTTGCAAGCTGTCAGGTGCGATTTGTAATTTGCGAGCTGTCACTTGCGATTTGTAATGTGCGAGCTGTCAATTGCAAGCTGTCACTTGCGATTTGTAATTTGCGAGCTGTCAGTTGCAAGCTGTCATTTGCGAGCTGTCAATTAGGAGCTGTCAATTGCAAGCTCTCAGTTGCGAGCTGTCAGTTGTTATTTGGGGACTCCCACCGCGGACACCCAATCCAGAGGGTTGGGTGTGGCTGGGCCCCACATCAACCTCAAAGGATTGGTGGACGAAATGAGGGAGGTTCGACGTACAAAGGTGCCTGCGTCTCTCAAGGGGATGTGAGACACTTTAAAGCCCCCCGGGGGGGGGGGGGGTGGGTACATTTGTGACAGTCACCGGATCGGACACGGCCATTTTCCCGCATCGTTGGCCGAGGCTTGTGTGCTCGGGAAGTTTGCGGCGGGAACTGAGCTCTGCGGTTTTGCACGGGGGCGTGCCAGGTATCACAGCCCGGTGTGCATGGAATGGTTTCCGCGAAAAACACGTGGCTAGTAACTTGCAGGTAACGAGGCCTGCCTAGGGCCAATACATCTCCAGCAGCTCAAAAAAAGGCCCCGCCCAAGATCCGTACTTGCTCGGAACAGGCCTGACACTATTTTCGACAAGATGTGACCATGGTGCTGGTCTGGATGCACAAGTTCTGCACCCTCAGCCCCGGCTACAGAAAACCGATGTGTGATGCGTTCTCATTGGTCCTCGTGACCTGCCTACTGTAAAGGGCTGATCCCTGCCTTAGTGAGAGGGACGGGCAGTGCCGCGTGGGTGGGACATGCTGGACCACATGGGAGGGATGCACTGTACCGCATGGGGGGGACATGCTGTACCGCATGGGGGACCCGCTGTATCACATGGGGGATGCGTCCCTCCCATGCGGTACAGTGCATCCCTCCAATGTGGTACAGCATGTCCGACCCACGCAGCACCGTCATCGCTCCCACTAAGGCAGGGATCAGCCCTTTACACTAGGCAGGTCACAAGGACCAATGAGAACGCATCACACATGGGTTTGCTGCAGCCAGGGAGGACGGTGCAGAGCTTGTCCGTCCAGACCAGCACCATGGGTCACATCTTGTCGAAAATAGTGTCAGGCCTGTTCCGAGCAAGTACGGATCTTAGGCGGGACCTTTGCTCAAGATGCTTGAGATGTGTTGCCCCTAGGCAGGCCTCATTACCTGCAAGTACTAGCCACACGTAGTACTTTTCGCGGAAACCATTCCACGCACACCGTCCTAAGATGCCTGGCACGCCCCCGTGCGAAACCGCAGAGCTCAGTTCCCGCCGCAAACTTCCCGAGCACACAAGGCTCGGCCAACGACGCGGGAAAATGGCCGTGTCCCATCCGGCGACTGTCACAACTGCCCCCCCCCCTCCCGGCTTTAGTGTGTCTGACCCCCCCCCCCCCCTGGAGAGACGCAGGCACCTTCGTACGTCGAACCTCCCTCCCTTCCCCCACCCATCCTTTGAGGTTGAAGTGGGGGCCAGCCACACCCAGCCCTCTGGAGTGGGGGTCCCGGGCGCGAGTCCCCAACTGACAAATGACAGCTCACAACTGACAGCTCGCAACTGACAGCTCGCAACTGACAGCTCACAACTGCCAGCTCACAGATGACAGCTCGCAAATGCCTGTAGGCAAGTTTTCCCCGCTCCCAAACGCCTGTGGGGGGAATTTCCGCACTCCCAAACTCACATGGGAGCTCCCCCCCCCCACCCCCAAAGTCATAAACTCAAGTGGGCGCTTGTCTCTCACTCCCCAAAATCTAGGGGGGTTGTTCTCTCCCTCTCCCAAACTGGACCAATTGGAGCCCCGGGCCCGGCCCGGGGGGGGGGGGGCAACGGGTGACTCACCGCAGTACACAGCAGCTGCCAAAACAGCTCCCGCGGCGCCCGTCAGGAGACCATCGCCCCACCGAAGCCCGGCGGTTGGCGGGTGGGCAGGCTCCAACCCCCGGGGGGATTCTCTCCTGCCGTCCACGCGCCCGGAGGCGGTGCTGACCCGCCCATGCTCCCTGCCTGAGCCGCCCAGCAGGCATGTGGGCCCACATGACCCATGTGACCTCTCACTCTTGGTGCAAATTGTACCGCCTCCAAAACTCCTGCTGCACGGCGCCCCCTCCCAGCGCATCGCTCGCTGCCCCCCATGTGACTGCCGGGGCGGGATGGCCCTGTGCTTGTGCTGATGCATGTGGGCCTACAGGCGACATAAACCCGTACTTAACCTGCTCAAATTCCAGACATAAAACCCATACTCAAGGTAGCCAAATTCCATACTCGCAGAGCCCCGAACGAAAACATTTGGACATGGCTTGCTTTGTGCAATAGCTGCTGTCTTTCCGCTTGCTTA
>KV908524.1:135031-140031 GCA_002005505.1 Botryococcus braunii
CCTCTCCTCTTTACCAGGAGGTGGTAAATGGGGACAGTTTACTTTGGCGCATCCATCAAACTCGCCGTTCACAATATCTCTCTTAATTTTCAAGTCTCTACACTTTTTCAACTGAGAATTTCTCTCCAAATCACGGTACGTACACATGCATCGTTTCTCTGCATCAGGACCCCCTTGTCTCCCACAGGAATCCAAGACAAACCCTCCTTCCCACAAACCCTCCTTCCCAGAAACCCTCCTCTCCGCAAATCCTCCTCCCCACAAGCCCTCCTTCCCACAAACCCTCCTTCCCGCAAACCCTCATCCCTCCATCTTCCGCCAACAAGGGCAGGGACAAGGGCACGCAGGAGCCTTTCCAGGCTCGCCATCTGCAGAGGGGCTGCCAGCGAATCACCAAGCGCTAGCTTAGCGCTCGTGCTCTCCTTTAGAGGAAGTCTCCGGAAAACTGCTTTCTCTTCGAGAGGAAGACTCGGGAAAGCCGCGGTCTGCCCACCGACACGGTTACGCACCCGCAGAACGTCGGCGTCGTCCCGTTGTCCGACCGGAGCGTTCCGTCACCGTCACACACACACACACACACACACACACACACACACACACACACACACACACACACACACACACACACACACACACACACACACACACACACACACAGACACGCAGAGGGGCAGAGGTGTCAGCATGGCAGCCGTGGCGGAGGGTAGTGAAGCAGCGGCGCCGAGCCTTGTGGACGTTCCCGCAACGCAAGTCGAGGCGCGGCTACTTGTGGACGCGCACACCGACCTGGGGGAGTCCCCCACCTGGGATGCCCGCACCGGCCGCCTCTATTTCGTCGACATCAACAGCTGCAGCATCCATGTGTTCACTGAAGAGACCGGGGTGAGGATCAGGGCTTGGGCCCCCCCCCCCCCCCGGCCACTTTGCTTGCCCTGCGCGCGTGCGCATGTGTGTGTGTGTGTGTGTGTGTGTGTGTGTGTGTGTGTATGTGTGTGTGTGTGTGTGTGTGTGTGTGTGTGTGTGTGTGTGTGTGTGTGTGTGCATCTGCGCAGGCATGCGCCCGTGCCCGCGCCTTGGGCATGCGGGATGGGCAGTGCGGTGGTGGGCAAGTGGAACACTCACCCAGGAGTCCTCCCTTGTGCACGGTCAGCCCGCTTTACCGTTGAAGCATGCCGGGGCTGGCGCAAATGTGGCCTCGTGGCTGACCCGTTGATTGCTTAATTGATGTTGGCACCCCAAGGGCACTTTTGGCTCTCCTTATGAGTGCTTTTGGCTCTCCCTTGAGCGCTTTGAGCTCTCCTTTGAGTGGCTTGGGGTCTCTGTTAAGTTCTCATGCACTTGTGGCATTCACTGTTGGCTCATTCACCTGAGGCATACAAATTTGGTTCTCCTTTGGGGGCTTTTAGCTCCTTATGAGTGCTTTCAGCTCTCCTTATGAGTGTTTTTAGCTCTCCTTAATAGTGTTTTTAGCTCTCCTTATGAGTGCTTTTAGCCCTTCTTATGAGTGTTGTTAGCTCTCCTTACGAGTGCTTCTAGCTCTTCTTATGAGTGCTTTTAGCTCTTCTTATGAGTGCTTTTAGCTCTTCTTATGAGTGCTTTTAGCTCTCCTTATCAGTGCTTTTAACTCTCCTTATGAGTGCTTTCAGCTCTTCTTTGAGTGCTTTTTTGACTGTCCGTTGAGTCTCATTCACTTACGGCATTCACTGTTGGCGCATTCACTTGTGGCATCCACTTTTGGCTCTCCTTAAAGCCCTTCTATCTCCGCTTTGTGTTCTATCTCCGCTTTGGGTGTCCATTCACTTGAGGCATTCACTTTTGGTTTTCCCTTTGAGCGCATATATCTATCCATTGGGTGCTCAAACACTTGTGGAATTCACTTTTGGCGCATTCACTTTGGCGCGTTCGCTTTTGGTCCATTCACTGCTCATTGGGCCCTTAGAGCTCTCCTGTGGCCGCTGATTTAGTTGTGGCATTCGGCACTAATCACTGTGCTCGGAGAATTGAGCCAGCATGGTGCGCTGAAGCATCCTCGGGGGCTGCAGGAGCACTTCACAATCAAGGCAAACGAAGCTGTGGGAACAGTTGCGCTGACGTCAGATCCCGACATCCTGCTTGCCTGCCTTACCCGGTACGAGTCCGCCGCAGTCCGCAATGCTTGGTCCAGCAGCTTCAATTTGTTCCCCCTTCATGGTGTATTTTACTTTATCTGTACTTTATGTGTATTTATCTGTTTCAGTGTTTGCCCCTTCGCTATTGTTTTACTTTTCGCCACTTTGCTGCCTGATTCACTTTTGGCCCCTTCGCTGCTTACTTTTGCCCCTTCGCCTGCTATTTTGCTTTTTGCCCCTTTGCCGCCTGTTTTACTTTTTTCTCCTGGGCGATACAGGCAACAGTACATTGGGTACCCACAATGTGAGGCACCTGGGCAGTATGGTGGGGACAGTCACTGGGTACCAGCACCGTGAGACACCTAGGAGGCACAGGCGGGACGGTCACTGAGGGGTCTTGCAGGGGCACTTCTGAAGCAAATTTGTCGAAAACAAAATGGGCCAGCTCGTGGTTGAGGGGTACCGGCAGTACAGGATACCCTGGGTGGGAGCCTGAGGGGCTGCTGGGGTCTTGCAGGGGCGTCTACGAAGTGCATGTGTCAGAAAAGAAGATTGGTCAGCTGGTGGCACAGACCCCAGATGCTCATGGGGTCGAGGGGCTTCGATTTAATGATGGAAAAGCCAGCCCGGCTGGAACGCTTGTGGTGGGTCGCATGCATGCCAAGTGGCGCGAGGGCTACCGCGGACGCCTGTACAAGTCCGTCTCCCTCCCTCTCGAGTGGATCGCGTTTCCCCCTCTTTTTTCTTTTTTCTTCTTTTTTTTTTTTTTTTTCCTTTTAATCCTGCGTTCTCCCTTTCCAGGGGCTGGATGGAACAGAGTGGATTGTGTGTGTGTGTGTGTGTGTGTGTGTGTGTGTGTGTGTGTGTGTGTGTGTGTGTGTGTGTTTTCGTGTGCGCACACATGTGTTTGTGTGCCCCGCTCTTTGCCCCCCCCCCCTCTCTCTCTCTCTCTCTCTCTCTCTCTCTCTCTCTCTCTCTCTCTCTCTCTCTCTCTCTCTCTCTCTCTCCTCACCCCCTCCCCTCTCCCCCCTCTTATCTCCCGCTTCTCCTCTTAGCAGTCCCATAGCCCCCGCCGTACTCGCTTTCCTCCTGTTCATAAACAAATACTCAGTAACAAGCCTCGAGGAGGTCACAGTCTACAGGAGGAAATGGCAGCGAGACTAGGAGCTGAGGTGGGAGATGGAGGGTGCAGGCTGGAGTGGTATAAGGACAGAGGCCAAGGCCAATTGGTGGAGGTTCTGTCTCCTCTGGATGTTGGCCTGCCCAATGGTGAGTTCCTCTTACACATGCCTCCCCCCCCCCCCCCCCCCCCCCCCCCCCCCCCCCTCCTCTCTCCCCTCTGTGTGTGTGTGTGTGTGTGTGTGTGTGTGTGTGTGTGAGCGTGTCTGCGTGCGTGAGCGAGAGAGAGAGAGAGAGAGAGAGAGAGAGAGAGAGGAGAGAGAGGGGGGGGAGAGGGGGGGGGGGGGGGGGGGGGGGGGAAGGAGTGGGGTGAGGTAGGGATCCGAGAGCAGGCGGTGCGTCTGGCGGGTGTACAGGTGTGCATGAGTAGCATGGCTGTGCCTGTACCTGTGTTGAAAATTTCCTGCGCATGTGTGCGAAAGGCCAGGGCCTGTGTGCTTGTCAGATGGTGTGGCCTGTTCAGGCTCGGTCCAGCAAGGGAATCCGGTTATGATGCCGGGGGGATTGCTGTGTGGGGCCTGATCAGGCATGGCATGGAAGGACAACGTGATGTACTTTGTGGACACGGCGACCGGCAACATCACCAGGTACCTGACAGGCAAGGACGGAGCCCCTGTGCGGGACCAGACGGTGACTAAGCCTGTCAAGGGTACCGTCCTCATCACGATCCCGCCGGAAGTCGGAATTCCCGACGGACTGACGATCGACTCGGCCGGACGTCTGTGGGTGGCACTCGCGGAGAAGGGGGCTGTCGGGTGCATCGACCCTAAGACCGCTAAGCTTGTTCAGAAGGTCCCTAGCATTTCAAAACCCTAGAATTCTAAACCCTAATCCCTGTCGTCACCGCCTGTGGCACCTGGCACTTTTTTCCTTACGCGTTCTTCCCAAGCCAGAATGCAGGAACCGAGCGAAATGATGTCTTTTCCCCCCTAGAACGCCGTCGCAGTTCTCGGTGCTTCTGAGAGGCCGAGCCAGTTGGAAAATCTCTGTCTTCCCAGTCTGAACGCCGAAACTATGCATGCACGCAGGCACTCTTCCCCCGCGCGTGTGTGTGTGTGTGTGTGTGTGTGTGTGTATGTGTGTGTGTGTGAGTCTCTCTGTGTTTGTGTGTGTGTGTTTGTGTGTGTGTGTGTGTGTTTATGTTTGTGTGTGTGAGAGAGAGGGGGGGAGGGAGAGAGAGAGAGAGAGAGAGAGAGAGAGAGAGAGAGAGAGAGAGAGAGAGAGAGAGAGAGAGAGAGAGAGAGAGACTCCATATGTGTGTGGGGCACCTGTCCGCACATTTCCCTGCATCGGCATGTGCACGCAGGGCTCATCACAACCACAGGATTGAAACCTCAGACCTTGCTGGAAACAGGACATGTTGACAGATTTCCCACCTTATCTCACTCTCCCTCCGCCCCCTTCTCGCAGCCTCACTCCCCCTCCTCCCCCCCCTCTCTCACTCTGTGTGTGTGTGTGTGTGTGTGTGTGTGTGTGTGTGTGTGTGTGTGTGTGTGTGTGTGTGTGTGTGTGTGTCTGTCTCCCTCCCAGCCCGACCAGGAAGGTATCGCCACGAAGGATTTTGCGCAGAAATTGCAAGCAAAGTGGCCGAGGACGGGGGCTGAGGGGGGCGGGGGTGGGGCGGTGGTGCAGGTGAGCGTGCCGGTACGAAGGGTGACGGCTTGTACTTTTGGCGGTACGGACCTGTCGGAGCTGTACGTGACGTCGCGGCAG
>KV908524.1:145031-152531 GCA_002005505.1 Botryococcus braunii
GGGAAGTGAGCATTTTAACAGCGCCAAACGCTCGGAAATGCTATAAGTTTTCAAATGAAAGGCACGAAATCTTGAGGTGACTGGCTCGGGGCTGGTTAGAAGCGATGGAAGGGATCTACCAACACACGGATGCATTTAGAATGTTGAAAGTTGGAGAGCAGCGGCTGGGCTTACCACCATCGGCGTCTTTAGAGTTAATCAGATTCTTGTCAGTAAAGAGAATTCACGATACTTTCTTCGAAGGCGGCAAAATCCTGAACATGTCTCCCGGGTCTCGCGTCGATGAGCTTTGGCACTTCATGCTGGAGAATACGGAGGTTTGGAAACGCCTTTTGTCATATTTATATCTCTTTTTGCCTTCTCGTTTTTGCTCTCGTTTTGTCTTTAGCTACCTACGAGGGACACAGTTTGGACAACATAGTTGCACCACTAGGATAGCGGCCTCGGCAAGCTCCTTTCCAGCTGACCGAATCAGTGCCCATATCTACCTTAACATACCCCCATCTAACAATACTGAAGAGCACCAAGGCGTCGTTAAACAAAGAAATGTCGGCCACGTCGCTGATACATGTGTCCTCCACACACCGTTTGGGATCAAGCAATCCCCCCACCATGCCAGTTGCTGCCATAGACAGACTGTGCTGACGCTGGGGCCTGGGGTGTATTAGGTTGCTGAAGCAGTGCACGAGCTGCTTGGCGGGAGGGTCAAGCATATAGGCACAGATGAAGACGATCTTGAAGATGAGGTGAAGATGTTACAGCGCCTGTACTCCATGAACTTGATGTCACGGCAAGGCTATGCCCCGCAGTTCGATCTCTGGGAGGTAATAGTCATTTTGACCATCCTCCCTTCTCTTCCTCTTTTTTCCCCCTCCTGCGAACGTGTGTGTGTGTGTGTGTGTGTGTGTGTGTGTGTGTGTGTGTGTGTGTGTGTGTGTGTGTGTGTGTGTGTGTGTGTGTGTGTGTATGTGTGTGTGTGTGTGTGTGTGTGTGTGTGTGTGTCTGTCTGTCTGTCTGTTTGGGGGGGCGGGCAGGCAGTGGGGGGATTAGAGGGTCCCAGGGACTGTTATGAGCTGATGCCGAGCTTGATCATCATTCGATCATCATTACTGGATCATTGCCGGAAGGCGTGTACTGTAAAATCTCTTGGATTCCGTGCCTGAGCATGCCAAACTAATGTTCAAAATGGTGTCTTGTACACAGGCCATGAAATGGCCTGCAATTCTACCACGACTGCCTGTCCGTGCACCGAAGCTATATCTAGACACACGCTATGAAGTCTGGCCAACCTTGGTCATCACTGTGGGGAAATCGGGAGGGAGTGAGGGAGCGAGTGAGTGGGGGTGCGAGAGTGCGTGCCTACGAACGTGTGTGCCGTTCATCCTACTGGAAAACTCCAGCAAGGTAACATTTTTGTGGCTTTCTGGCACAAATTTTCTTCCCTTTCGGGTTGGGACGGTCCCGATCGTGGCAAGCTTCGGACTAAAATGTGAGACCTTGCTGGAGTACCCAATCCTAGCCTTCACCCCCACTCCATAATACTAAGAGGAAGAGGAGCCCCTCGGGGACAGGGCGGGGCGTGTGAAGCTCAAATAGCGGGCAAGGTCGGCACGGGCCAGGCAGCATGTAGAACGGTGTCAGCCTGGACGTCATGCATATTTTCTGTACTCCCCCTTCCTGTACTCCCCCATCCCCCCGGGGGGAAAAAAAAGAGGAAAAAGAAAAAGGAAATTTTATAGGGCATTCCGCATTTGTGCTCACAATGAGTACTCACGGTGCTGGCAGTACAGAAAACGAGCACCGCGAGTGTTTATACGAGCAGGAAATCAGCGTGCTCGGAATCGCTCGAGCGTACATGCGAATGCCCTCTAAAGAACGACTTAAAAAATGTACCTCCCTTTCCCCCCCCCCTTCAGAAAAAGGAAAAAGCCAACACTACTAAAAGTACTAAAATACTACTGAAACTACTAATGCTAAAAGAAGACGACTAGAACTTGGCATACAACTGCGCAGGAGCCCGGCACGCTGATGAACCAGGTTGTTACTATCTGGCATGGGGACATGGAGCTGCTGGCGGTGCCCGGTATCTCAGCCACTCAACGGCAACTGCTGGTCGCTGCCGTGAACGTGCTTTTGAAGCCCGCTGCGCCGGCGGTAGGCCCCGCCGTCCGCATGAGGCACGGAGCGGCGCCCCAGCCCCCGACGGGCGCCGCGTGGCGGTTCCGGCTGAGGGATTTGAGCGGAAGAGAGGAGGAGGTTTTCAGAGACCCACACGTGAAGATCTCCGACATCAGGGGGAAGCATGTGCCGGGACGCGACGTCCTTCAGTACCGGCTCCTGTACCGCGGCGAGGTCCTGAGAACCGATGTCGCGGCCTCTGCTTACCCTTTTGCGGACGGAGATGTCCTGCTGGTGATGCCTTGCTAGCAAAGCACGAATGCAGGTGTTGTGATGTGTGGCTCTGTACATGCGCGCGTGCGTATGTGTGTGTCTCTCTCTGTGTGTGTGTGTGTGTGTGTGTGTGTGTGTGTGTGTGTGTGTGTGTGTGTGTGTGTGTGTGTGTGTGTGTGTCTGCGCGCCTGCGCAGACAAAGACAGACGTTTACCTTGCAAGGACCGTTTTGGAACTTGTGGATGGACTCCGCGGAGAAAAGGACACGAGCAAGGGACTGTCGTGTGGCCCCTGTTTGAATTTCAGCACAGCGCGACCTCATCCACAGAGGGAGCTGCGAACGAACCGACGTGAACAGCCTCATTGTTCAACTGATATACTCCATGAACCACACTCCGCTTCAACTGAATCAAGTGCAGTGCAAGTTGGGCGATGTGGCTGCTCCAGAGCCCTGATCTCGTATACCAAAGACCAATGGCAGTGGACTGACGTGGCTGCGCCAGAGTCTTGGCTTCATTTTAGACTTGCATTGTTTTACAAATGACTTCCAATCTTGCGCGTGAAGCATGTCCCAACCGCAAACCATCAGCGTGGGCTTCGGAGCCGATACAGGCATATATGAAATTATTTCGTAGCAGTGATGGTCTACGCTACTTGCACTGCCGTGGCTGGCGCTTGAGCCTAAACGCTTAAGCTTGGCCTCGTCTGTCAATCTAAGTGATCTAGCAGCACGTGACTCCCAAACCCCCCCCCTCTCTTTTCCCTCGGTGAAGGGGGGGGGGGGGCCAAGTAAGTGATCCCTGCATGACCTGCAGGGATGGCTTCTGCGTGTGCCCGGACACGGGAGAGATTCTAGCTGTTATTGGGACCTATGAATGCAACATAACATTGGAAATGCACGCCACGTCCTGGAGGTGCACGTGAACCACAACATAAACTCACGTTCCCCCACCTCCCGCCGAACATCTATCAATCGTCTATCATTTACTATTAAAACCGACCAAAATGCCCAAAAAATGGTGAAGCATATCCTAAATGCGAGCCGCTACTTGTCTGTTGAATGACCGCCCACGCAGTATGCACACCCTGCAACAGCACCAGCAGCTGTAGCTGTAGCACGATGACCGTTTGGTAATTCATATGGCTTTCCCTAGTCCTTCGTAGAGGGTTTCGTAAAGCTTGTCTTACACAGAGCTCTTCCTCGCCTTCCGCTTCTCCTTGAATTACACAGAACACTTCTCGCCGTTCGCAGAGCTTTTCCTTGTCTTACCCAAAACTTTTCCTTCTTTATATATCCATCTACTGCACAGTGCATTTTCGCGTGGCTTTCAATGAATGCAGCAGGAAGCTTTGCACACCAGAAAGCTTTCTTTGCCGGGTACGTGGGGCGAGGATGTCCATGCTCTGGCGCATGACAGTCTCCCCGATCAGTGTTTCCTTATTGTCACGTCCTATGACGTTAAAGTTCATATCTTGGGTTCAACACGAACTTGTGACCTACTATGTCCTCGTCCTCTGGATCACCGCCAGCAAGGGAGAATCCAGTTTCCAACCCCACTCACACCGTTCACAATCGAGCAGCCAGCAATGTATATTGTGGCCCACAAGCATGCCCTCTTCCCTGGGCATGAAATGCATCAGGAATGCGTTCTCCTCATGGGAGAACCAGGTGACCTCAAAACCGATACAAACCACTCAAAGACCTCCACGCACATATACGACACCCCAGCCAGATATCTGTTCCACGACCCCTTGACCGGTTCTCTTCCTACAGCTACTTCCTCCTTCTTCTTGTGCCCCTCCTGCTTCTCCTTCCTTCATGACCCCTTGACCGGGTTCAGCGTTCATTTCCACAGGTTGCGAACGTGTTTTTTGGTACACACCTCGCGATCGGTTCCCCGAGTACATGTACAGGTCAACGTACCCTGATGTAAAAAAAGATCGGGTAGTGTTGCGTCACCGGGAGGGCCACACCGACATCGCGGGCGCATTGTGCACCTGGAAGACGGACAACCTTGAAAGGCAAACCCTTCTTGTCTTTGTCTCGCTATTTGCAAGAGAATTTGAAATACATTCACTCCAGTTGATTCTCTTCCCACCCCCTCGCCACTAACCCCCACCCCCGTCACAAGCCGTCGGAGGTTGCAAGAGTCGCGAGGGCGCTGTGGGCCCGGGCAACTTCTGTCACAGTGGCATACAGCTGCTCCAGGAGGACGGCGTCGGCCTTCGCGGTCTCCCGTCCCGCCAGGGTCCCGCGGTCCCGTGGCCACCCGCCCTCTTCGGACCATGCCAGCACCATCGTGACTTCCTCATTGTCTGTCGTGGCCAGCCAGGCCCCGTCGTCGCCTTTCACTGCATCCTTCTCCTGTTCCCCGGGTCCCTCCAGTCCCCCCACCTCTGCGTCCTGCCCCCCGTGCCCTGCCCAGCCGGCGTCCCGCTCGCCCGGTCCGTCATCTGCCCGCTCACGAGACATGGGGTCGGAGCCCTCGGTACCCGCGTGACCCACCAGGGGACCTTGCCCCAGAACTGCGTCATGAGCAGTTGCTGCCTGCAGAGAAGCCGCGCGCAGGTCCGGGGTGACTGGAAGAGTGCTGGGATTGAGGCCCGCCGGGGGATCCCAGGGCCCCGGGAGCGGTAGACCCCCGCCTCGGAACAGCCGCTGGCTCCCCATGGGGACGCCCGAGCTCGGGATGTCTGACGGGAGGGCGACTTCCGCCGCGTCGGGCTGAGGCGTCATGGGGCCCCCAGCGAGACCCGCAGGTGTGGCCGAGTCATGGAGTAGGACGGGGAGTGATGCGGAAATGCGGGCGCGGAAGAACGGCAAGGCCGGCTCCCCTGGTGCAGACTCGGACACCAGGCTGTTGCTGGTAGACACGGTCACCAGGGTCTCGCCACCCGCTGCCTGCGAAGCAGACCCTCTGCCCCTCGTCAGTGGCAGCGCCCCTCGTCAGTGGCAGTGCCCCACACGCGAGGACGGCGCAGGCCTCCTTGGGGACTCCAAGATGCAGGCACAGGCAGGTAATGCAGCGGGCGCATGCAGGATGGGGAAAAATGAAAAAGAACACGGGTGGAGGCTCGTGCACATGCCTTTCATTCCCCAACAGACACAAGGGCCCCCCCGGGGGGGGGGTAGCAGTTGGCACACATTGTGTCTTCCCCCTTCCCTCTCCCCACCCCCTCCCTCCCTCCCTCCCTCCCTCCCCCCCCCCCCCTCTCTCTCTCTCTCTCTCTCTCTCTCTCTCTCTCTCTCTCTCTCTCTCTCTCTCTCTCTCTCTCTCTCTCTCTCTCTCTCTGTCTGTCTGTCTGTCTGTGTGTGTGTGTGTGTGTGTGAGTGTGTGCGCGCGCGCGCGTGTAAATGTGTGTGGGCGTTGGTTTGAGGAGGGCAAAGTGCAGGGGGAGAGCGCGCTGGCGCACCTCCTGCATGCGGCGCAGGCGGATGGTGCCTGTCCGGGACAGGGTGAGGCTCCTCAGGGGCCAGGACCAGGCCTGGTTAGCCAGGGAAATAACAGAGCTGGCAAGCAGGAGCGCAAACACAGTGAGGGTCAGGGTGGCGACGTGGCCTCTGCGGCGGGCAGCTGCATGCGGGCACGTGTCCTGCCGCAGAAAGGCGTGTGGGCTCGTCATTGCGGGCGGCTCAACATCTGCGGGGTCGCACGCTGGCCTGTGCCCACTCTGCCGTGCCCACGGATCCGTGAGCTGTGGAGGGTCCCCCGTTGTGCTTTCAGTGGGGTGTTGAAACCTGTCCAAACATGGCCCCTGGGATGTCATTAATCCAGACAGGCGCGCTCTTCTCTTTAAGCAGGGGTGTGTGTGTGTGTGTGTGTGTGTGTGTGTGTGTGTGTGTGTGTGTGTGTGTGTGTGTGTGTGTGTGTGTGTGTGTGTGTGTGTGTGTGTGCGCGCGTGCGAAGGCCCTTAGAACGCAGATGGTGCAATGAGAATGCAACAGCATTGTCTGGTAAGATCACGAACCCCTTGCCCCAGATGCACGGACACCCAAGAGGGTCATACAGCCAGCAGTTCGATCAGACCGATGGTTGATGTCTCGATCGAGAAAGCGTGGAAACCTGGCACACCTATGACCCTGTTCTTCTGGAATTTGTGGAAAATTCCACTGGAAATGATTCACACTCATATTCCTATGGCAACCCTGGAGTTGTACTGTAAACTGGCAGGTGCTTGTCTCGTAGCGCAATTCCACTTCCAGGGGGTTCAGAACTACACGCGGTCTACGAGGAATTCCAGGCTAGTCGGTGCTTCAGAAGAGAAGGAGCCTGAGCCGTGCAGGTACCCGAGACTCAGGCTCCTGGAGTTTTGAGACGGCCGGGTCCTTTGGACCACCTGGTGGGGCTTCGAGCCACCAGGTACACCAGACTACTGGTCAGAAAAAAAAAAAAAAAAAAAAAAAAAACTAATCTGCTGATGATGCATTGGGTCATTTATTGTTAGCTGGTAGTTATTGGAGAAAGGACAGGTATTGTGTGAGGAATGGCTTTGTTCAAGACATCAAGGTTGCTGGATCATTCCATTGCGGGGGAGCGGTGAATGGATTGTGTTTCGAATCCAGTCTGCGTCCATTAGTGTTCAATTTTGTATTTCGAGAATGGGGAGTGGTACACCAGAAAGGTACAGCAGTACACCCAGTTATGTTATGGTACAAAGGGCCTGGAGGGATATCGAGCATCAAGATGGCAGGGAGGTTGTGTAGACTACTCTACTCCTTGAAACTCTGTAGGCATACGACCCAGGTGGTTGTGTAGACTACTCCACTCCTTAAAATTCGAGTCAAATTTGACTCGAATTTTGATTAAGTGATGAAAGCAGAATGAACGCGAGCAGAAGGTGGGCACAACCGCCCAGTGGCGTCAAACAGAAACAGTGGACAGGCCAACTAAAAATATACCATCCGACAAATGAAAATACCAAATCACACCAAATTTAAACCAGAATTCACAGTACATTTGGGTCAAGAGGTGTCTGTCAGTACAGGAACAAGATAGCAATAGTACGACCGCGGTTGGTAGTGCCACCAGGCGAAAAGCAATGTGCATTTCACTTAGCTTCGAACCGTGATTCTGAAAAGATTTCGAAAATAAACTTGCTTCGCGCTGA
>KV908524.1:162531-167531 GCA_002005505.1 Botryococcus braunii
GCGTGTGGGTGTGTGTGTGTCTGTTTGTGTGTGTGTGTGTGTGTGTGTGTGTGTGTGTGTGTGTGTGTGTGTGTGTGTGTGTGTGTGTGTGTGAAGGTGTTCTCTTTTCCGCGGTTGTTATTAGGGAAGGCGGTGCTGGTCACGCCCCCGAGAAGTGTCATGCCTGAGGCGTGAAGGCGTGCAAGGGAGGGGACGGAGGCGGTGTGCGGAAAGTAGACTGGGGTCCTACCAAAGATGTGTCGCTTTCCACTACTAAAGAAGAAGCGCGAGGAGGAGGATCTCCTCAATCCTTTGTTGCTTTCCTCATGGCTGTGAGGGCTGGGGTGCGGAGAAGGTGTGCGGGAAGTCAATCATGGCCTTACCAAAGTTGTATCTTACATAATCTGTCTGATGGGCCGTGGGGAGGGGCAGGGGAGCGGAGATGGCACGTGGCAGCACCCCTGATGATAGCGGGCACGGCGCTGGGCGTGGCCTCCTTTCTCATCCCCCGGAGCCCGGCCGCCGCCTTCGCCTCCCTCTTCATTGCTGCCGTCATCTGGGCTCCTGACGCTGGTACCTTCTCCAGATTGTTGAAAAGAGAAAAGTGAAATATATCAGTCTTGTTTGTGTGTGTGTGTGTGTGTGTGTGTGTGTGTGTGTGTGTGTGTGTGTGTGTGTGCGAGCGTGTACGTGCGAGCGTGTGTGTGTGTGTGTATATGTGTGTGTGCGTGCGCGCGCGCGCGCGCCCGCGCGCGTGTGTGTGTGTGTGTGTGTGTGTGTGTGTGTGTGTGCGCGCGCGTACGCGCGCGCGCGCGCGCTCCCCATCTCTATGAAGCGTAAGTTTCACCCATGACTTTATGTGTAATTGACGCTACAGCACGTGTTATTAGTCACGTCATAATATATAGCATCAGCACCAGCGCCACCATCCCATGATTCTGTCTGTAATTGGCGGTACGCCATTTTTTCTTGGCACCCGTCATCGTGATCTTGACAGTTCCTTTATCAGCACCATGGACCATATGGCGCTGATGGGTGAGTATCCTGATCATCGTCATGGGTAACTATGATGGGTGAGTCTGATGGGTAACTATGATGGGTAACTATAATGGGTGAGTCTGATGGATAACTATGATGGGTAACTAACTGATGGGTAACTATGATGGTAACACGGGTAAATATGATGGGTGAGTCTAATGGGTAACTAACTGATGGGTAACTATGATGGTAACACGGGTAACTATGATGGGTAACTATGATGGTAACACGGGTAACTATGATGGGTAACTATGATGGGTAGCTGTCTGATGGGTAATTATGATGGTAACACGGGTAACTATGATGGGTAACTATGATGACAACATGGGTATATATGATGGGTAACTATGATGGTAACACGGGTAACTATGATGGGTAACTATGATGGGTAGCTGTCTGATGGGTAACTATGATGGGTAACTATGATGGTAACACGGGTAACTATGATGGGTAACTATGATGGCAACATGGGTATATATGATGGGTAACTATAATGGGTAACTATGATGGTAACACGGGTAACTATGATGGTAACACGGGTAACTATGATGGGTAGCTATCTGATGGGTACCTATGATGGTAACACGGGTAACTATGATGGGTAGCTATTGATGGGCAAGTATCCTGATCATCGCCATGTGCTTCTGGCGAGCATCATCATCCACCTCATTGTGACAGTAACTGTCGTCCGCCTCCTTGCTGTTGTCGTTTGTCAATCTCATCAGTATGGCTGGTCGTCATCAGTTGACACCATAGTGATCGTTGACATCATCATTATCGGCAACATCATCTTCTAGATGGCAAGGATATATATATTTTTTTTATTTTTTTTTTTGTTGCAGAGTCGGTCATGTACGTTCGAATCCCTCCTCCCCCCTCTCTCCCTCTCCCCCCCCTCTCTCTCCCTCTCTCCCTCTTACCTACCCCCCCCCCCCTCTCTCTCTCTCTCTCTCTCTCTCTCTCTCTCTCTCTCTCTCTCTCTCTCTCTCTCTCTCTCTCTCCCTCTCTCCCTCTCTCCCCTTCCTCGCCCCGCCCCCCCCCTCCGCCCCCACTCGCCCACCCGCCCCCCCCCCTCTGTCTGGGCCCCCCGGCATGCCGAAGGCTGCTCGGGAGGGGCCTGACATGGAAACAAGAGTGGGTGTTTGTCCTTCCCTGTGATACCGGCCAAAACTCACCATATACACCATATATTTTCCCCCTCTATATAGAGGCAGAAAAATCTCGAGCCCTGTGCCTGACACGTCGTGTGTGCGGTACAGTGCTGGCGTCCTGGCCGGCCACCTTCCTGCAGGGCTCTGCGGCAGCCACGGGGGTCGCCCTCATCAACTCTGTCAGCTCCGTGGGCAGCCTCCTTGGCCCCGTCCTCATAGGTAATCCCTGAGCCCTAATCCCCGAACCCACACCCCTAACACAAAGCTGACGGAGTAAGGGATTAGGGATTGAGAAGTTGGTACCTAACTTCTCAATCCCTAATCCCTTGCTCCGTCAGCTTTTTTGGGCAGCCTCCTGAGTCCCGTCCTCATTATGTGCCCCCGTCCCGTGGCTTGTTCCTGAACCCGAATCAGTCTGTCTGTCTCCAGACTTTTGATGCATTTGGAAACCTCCACGAAAACTGAGATCGGGCAGCTTCTGTTTATAGACCGACGATGTATCTGCAAATCTCCATGTAAGTCAATTTGGGTAGCTTCTATTTTTAGACCATCGATGCATCTGGATATCTCCAGGGAAGTTTTATTTGGGTAGCTTCTATTTTTAGACCGTCAATGTATCTGGAAATCTCCGTGAAAGCTAATCTTGGGAAGCCTTTTTTTTTTTTTTTTTTTTTTTTTTTTTTTTGGGGACTGGTCAATGTATTCAGAAAGCTCCATGGAAGTTGGATTTGCATAGCCTCTGTGTTAAGACTGTCAATGGGTTTGGAAACAAGCTAAGGGATCCCGCTGCATGGTACCTAGGGGTCTGGGGTCCTGTTGCAAGGTCCTAAGCATACTGGGGTCCTGGTGCATGGTACTAGGGGACTGGGGGCTTGGTGCAAGGTACTAAGGGTGCTGGGGTCCTGGTGCAAGGTACTTAGGGGACTGGGGTCCTGCTGCAGAGTCACTAGGGTGCTGGGGTCCTGGTGCAAGGTTACCTAGTCGACTGGGGTCCTGGTGCAGGGTACCTTGGGGACTGGGGCCTACTTGTCCTGGCGGGAGGGGCCTGGCTCGTGGCGGGCTTGGCTCTGGCATTCCCCAATCACGGGCTGAAGCGGCGGGACAGCAGCAATGCAGTGACAGGCATAAGTGTGGCAGAAGCCGAAGGTGGAAGGACCAGTCCTGCCGGTACCCTGGGGACCGAGGGCCCGTCCTCCCGGTTTTCTGCTGCAGCCGCCTACTCCCCTCTGGAGGGCCCGGCCTCCCGTAGCCCTGCGCCTTCCGTCTAGCTACCTGCATTGCATCTGCCCTTTTAAAAGGCTGCATTGCATTTGCCTACAAATCTGCCCACGAGCACATACGCGTGCCTCTGCGCGCGCGCATGCGCGTCTGTGGAGGGGAGGGGGAGGGTGTGTGTGTGTGTGTGTGTGTGTGTGTGTGTGTGTGTGTGTGTGTGTGTGTGTGTGAGTGTGTGTGTGTGCGTGTGTGTGTGTTTGCGTATGTGTGTGTGTGTGCGCGCGCGCTCTTTGTGTGTGTGGGTGTGCGCGCTCACGCGTGTACGTGCGTGTGTGGGTGTGCGCGCTCACGTGTGTGCGTGCGTGTGCGTGTGGGTCTGTGTGTGTGTGGAGGGGGGGGGGAGCGAGAGGGAGAGGGTGTGGGTGCACTTGTGCCTCCTCCGCTCATGCGGGCATGTCCCTCCCGGGCGTCCTTCCTTCCTTCCTTCCTCCCAGGTGCGGGATGACCGGGCCCTTTGAGGACAACTATTGGAGCCGCCACGCTGGGCCCATGAGTTGGGAGATGTAGCGCGTACACTTGTGTACGCGCATGTGGACTCGCGTCCGTGTGTCAATATGTAATATAGTTACATGTCTTGATCGCATCGCAACCAGTGGGTAACCCTTGCTATCATACAGTGCCATCAAAGTTGCTTTTTTTGTCCCGAACAGTTTCTTTGAGATAGTTAGGGCCGGGCCAGGCAACCAAATTTCTGTTGCCCTGCATCGGAATTTTGAGATTAATATTAATGCCCTCTCTTAGCTAGCACTTGGATCATTAATGATCACTAATATTAATGATCATTAATGATTTTTAATGCCCTGTCGTAACTAGCACTTGGATCAGTCCAGAGTTTACGATGACGATATTCGATTTTGATGTATCGGAGCAGCATCCTGTTAACGATAAGTAATTAAACATGTATCCTGTTAATAAACTGCAGTATCCTGTAACGTTAAGTAATTAAACATGTATCCTGTTAATAAACTGCAGTATCCTGTTAACGTTACGTAATTAAACATGTATCATGTTAATAAACTGCAGTATCCTGTACATAAACAGTATATACTAACAGATATATCATGTTAGTTATAACTAGCCCGGGCTACGGATGCGCACCGGGCAACACTAAACATTCTGCCACTCTGAAAAGAATCAAATACAGAATTATTCCAAAAGACTTTATAAAAAATTAGGCCCTACCGTGCCTTGGCCAACCTAATCAGGCCCTCCACGCCTTGGCATCACATCTGCGACGTCAAAAAGTTGCGATGGCACGGGAAACTGCGCAATCCTCTAGACGGCGGTCCTGCAACTTTAAAGTTAATGGGGCTATGGCGCCATAGCAGCTCTATGCTCAGCTCTGTATTCATCACACACATGTCGATGCACTCGATACTCAGCTCTGTATACATCGCACACATGTCGATGCCCTAGATGCTCAGCTCTGTATTCATCACATACAGGTCGACGTCCTAATGGTAATGAGTCCCACCAGGGGCTGCCCACCTTAACTAGGTAGTCTGGGGGCTTGCCCACTTTGAGTCACCCAGGGGCTTCTGGCGGCCCGTGCCTCTG
>KV908524.1:172531-204765 GCA_002005505.1 Botryococcus braunii
GTCTGGAGGAAAGCTGAGAGCTCAGCCAGGGAGAGGGGGCTTTATGTCATCCCAGGTCTGGAGGGAAGGTGAGAGCTCAGCTAGGGAGAGGGGGCTTTATGTCATCTCAGGTCTGGAGGGAAGGTGAGAGCTCAGCCAGGGAGAGAGGGCTTTATGTCATCCCAGGTCTGGAGGGAAGGTGAGAGCCGAGCTAGGGAGAGGGGGCTTTATGTCATCCCAGGTCTGGAGGGAAGGTGAGAGCTCAGCTAGGGAGAGGGGGCTTTATGTGGAAGTGAGTTGCTCTGGGGAGAGGGGGCTTTGTTAATACGGCAAAAAAGAAAGGAAGCTCTTTCATAGAGAAAAAGCTTCATTCCTGGTTTTAAGATTTTTTGCGAGTTGAGTTTGTCTTGGGAGAAAGGGCTTTATGTGAGTTGAGTTGGGAGATTAGGAGAGGGGGCTCAATGGTGAGGCGGGTTTGGGAGATGGGGCTGAATGTGTGTCGACTTTGTCTCTGCGAGTCAGGCTTGTGGGGGAGGGGGATTTTTTTTTTTTTTTTTTGCCTTGTTTTTTCTGCCCAATGAGGGTGACAAAAAATAGAAAAAATATCTTTTTTGCGTTTAAATATCTTCTTTTTTTTTTTTTTTGCCTTATTTTTCTTCTAAGTGGTTGACTTCAACTTGCCAGATGGGGTGGAATGTGAGCTGGAAAGTGGGGGTGTAAGAACAAGTGCGGGTGGGTGGGGGTGTAGAACAAGTGCGGGTGGGTGGGGTGTAAGAACAAGTGCGGGTGGGTGGGGGTGTAAGAACAAGTGCGGGTGGGTGGGGGTGTAAGAACAAGTGCGAGTGGGTGGGGGTGTAAGAACAAGTGCGGGTGGGTGGGGGTGTAAGAACAAGTGCGGGTGGGTGGGGGTGTAAGAACAAGTGCGGGTGGGTGGGGGTGTAAGAACCAGTGATTGACTGCAGGATATTGATGTGTGGAGTGGACGGGCATGGGTGCAAGTGGGTGGGGAGGGTAAGCAGCGAGTGTACCAGGCTAGCATTACTAGTCTGGGCATGTGACTCACATGATACGAGTGTGCACAGGCGGCATAGGGTGGGTTTGCCGGTAGCGTGTATTAACTGTCGTACTGATAGTGGCATGTGGAGGGTACAGGTGAGACTTGGGGGGAGTGTGAGCAGTCAGTATTTGACCGCTTTACTAATGGCGGCTCCAATGGCCGAGGGAGGGGGCCCAGGCATTGAAATCATCATTAAAGACCAGCTGGTCTCGCAGCCATATGTCGTTATGACGATCAAGCTGATGGAGCAGTTCGGTGTAAAGGTCAGCTGCTCAAATCCCCCGGAAGCACTGAACTCAACTGCTCTTCTTTCTTTTGTGGGGTGGGGGGTGGTGGCGGGGGGTTTGTGTCTTGATTTCTGCTCCTGCGTGCGCGCGTGCGTGCCCGTCTGCCTGTCTCTCTCTCTCTCTCTCTCTCTCTCTCTCTCTCTCTCTCTCTCTCTCTCTCTCTCTCTCTCTCTCTCTCTCTATCTCTGCCTCTCTCTCTCCCCCCCTCTCTCTCTATGTGTGTGTGTGTGTGTGTGTGTGTGTGTGTGTGTGTGTGTGTGTGTGTGTGAAGGGGGGGGAGAGGGTTGTGTGTGTGTGTGTGTGTGTGTGTGTGAGTGACACACACACACAGACAGAGAGAGAGAGAGAGAGAGAGAGAGAGAGAGAGAGAGAGAGAGAGAGAGAGAGAGAGAGAGAGAGAGAGAGAGAGAGAGAGAGAGAGAGAGAGAGAGAGAGAGAGAGAGCGCGCGCGCGTGCACGTAGCGAGTGTGAGAGCTCGCTGGGACAAAGGTAGTTCAGGCAAACAGCCAGCCGGTATTAAAGGCCAACAGAGGCGGAGAACGGTGGGGTGGATGCGGGACGGGCAGGTGGAGCAGCTCGATGGCTTGCAGCACATACGTGTACCGGCAAACCAGACGTACCGCTCTCCAGGAGATGCCTATGTGGAGGGGGACGCTTCCTCTGCCTCCTATTTCCTAGCAGGTCTGCAACACATTCACATCTCCATTTGTCCTCCTCCCTCCTTGCCTTCTCTCACCTTAGAAGGGGTGCTGCAGCCACACATGCGCATCTCCGTTGGTTTCCTCCCTCCTTCCCTCAAATTAGAAGGTGGCGCAGCCACGAGTGCGCATCTCCATTTGTCCTCCTCCCTCCTTCCCTCAAATGAGAAGGTGCTACAGCCACAACTGCACATCTCCATTTGTCTCCTCCCTCCTTCCCTCAAAATAGAAGGTGCTGCAGCCACAAATGCGTATCTCCCTTGGTCTCCTCCCTCCTTCCCTCCAACTAGGAGGTACTGCAGCCACGACTGCACATCGCCATGGAAACAGGTGGCAAGGAAGGAAAAGAAGTTGGAAGGAAGGAAAAGATGGGAAGGAAGGAAACAAGTGGAAGGGAAGACGAGCTCACATACAATGTACTTCATATCCGGATGATGTATTCCCAAGAGGTACAATGTATATTCTGTATTAGAAAAAGTGTAAAGTGTGCCAGACCCGGCACGCGCGGAGGGAACATTATGTAAGCCACCACAAACACGCCCCGCTCCGAATTCCGTAGTAGTCCACAATGTACATGAGGTACAATGTACTTCGAAGAAGATCTGACCGAGAGATGGGCTGAGGCCCCAGGGGCAACAGTCACAGGGGGCTGCGTCGCCGGTATTAGTCCACGGTGTACGTGAGGTACAATGTACTTCGAATTAAATCTGACCGAGAATTGGGCTGGGGCCCACAGGGGCAACAATCACAGGGGACTGCGTCGCTGTATTGGTCTATGATGTACGTGAGGTACAATGTACTTCGGATTAAATCTGACAGGATGGGCTGGGGGCCACAGGGGCAACAATCACAGGGGGCTGCATCACCGTCGAGGGCTGTGGGCGGGACAGTTTACAAGGCGATGTACGGTTTGCTGAAGTAATGGAGCTGATGGGCGCCAAAGTGGAGTGGGGGCCCCACTCCATCACCATCACAGGTGCGGTTTCACCCGTCCCGCGGCGCCCCAAGTGTCATCCCTTAGCTTCATCCTTAGCTTCATCCCAACCACAAGTAGTGGATCCTATGCCTACAGTATCGCCATCCCTTCAGCGGTAATGGCTGGTTCTGGATGTGTTAGTTCCTTCCTTCCTTCCACTGGCCGGGAGGGCGGGGTGGGGGGGGGAGCTCTTAAAGCTCGTCCTCCCATTGGTGCATTTCACACTTGCGCTCCCATTGAAGCATTTCACGCTTGTCCTCCCACTTGGTATATTCAAAGCTTGTCCTCCCACTTGGTATATTCAAAGCTTGTCCCCCATTGCCACACTTAAAGCTTGCGCTTCCATTGGCACATTGAAAGCTTGCCCTCCCATTGGTGCAGGCCCCAGGAGGGAGAGAGCAGGAAGAGGGGGGGGGGATTCAGAACGGCGGGATGGGTGTTGATTGGGGAGGAAGGTTGAAAACGGTGTGAGAGGCAGAGCCCCAGGGTGGGGGAGGGGGGATTGGAGAATGCGAGAGAGAATGGAAGTAGATTGACAACTAGGTCGGGTGGATGGAAGATGGGCTCCAGTATATTTGGAAATATAATTAATACTTGGAAGTAGTTTTCTCGGAGATGGAAATGAATTAACCTGGACTGACAGTGTGGACTGAATTGCAAATGGGTGGCGAGTTTGTCTTTAAAATGAAAAGATAGATTAACTTGATTGGAGTAGTCAGCAGGTACAAGCCCCCCCCCCCCCCCCAAAAAAAAAACAAATCGCCACAACTTCCGAAAATTTTGTGTCAGGGGAGTAGTGCGGACGTTAAAAACGAAACCCCCGACCTCAGTTACCCCTTTCGGACACCCCCCCTTCTCTCTCTCTCTCAATCTCTCTCTCTCTCTCTCTCTCTCTCTCTCTCTCTCTCTCTCTCTCTCTCTCTCTCTCTCTCTCTCTCTCTCTCTCTCTCTCTCTCTCTCTCTCTCACACACACACACACACACACTCTCTCTCGCTGTGAGTGTGTGTGTGTGTGTGTGTGTGTGTGTGTGTGTGTGTGCGCGCGCGCGCGGGAGCCCGCGCATGACTGTGTGTGCATGTGCGCGCGCGTGCGAATGTGTGTGTAAGGACGCGTGACTAAGGGGGGGGGGAGGGAGCACGGGGAGGGGGACCCTCCCTTGCAGGCAGCGTGTGGGACTTATGTCAACGTGTCTTATGTAAAAGTGTGGCTTGAAGGGAAGGGCTGGGAATGGGTCCGGGCAGGTCCGGGGAGGGGTCGGCTGAAGGGGATCGACGTGGACTGTAATGACATTCCGGACGCGGCCATGACGCTGGCTGTGGCGGCTCTCTTCGCAGAGGGCCCCACCGCCATCCGTGGAGTCTACAACTGGAGGGTCAAGGTGCCCACCCCCCCTGCATCATCGCGCAACAGTCCCCATCCATGGCCGTGCGCACATGTGTGTGTGTGGTGTGGGGGGGGAGGGGAGGGGGCGTGGGCGTGGGTGTGTGTGTGTGTGGTGTGTGTGTGTGTGTGTGTGTGTGTGTGTTGTGTGTGTGTGTGTGTGGTGTGTGTGTTGTGTGTGTGTGTGTGCGTGTGCGTGTGCGCGCTAGAGAGAAAGAGAGAGAGAGAGAGAGAAGAGAGAGGAGAGAGAGAGAGAGAAGAGAGAGAGAGAGAGAGAGAGAAGAGAGAGAGGAGAGAAGAGAGAGAGAGGGGGGGGGGAGGGAGAGAGAGAGAGGGGAGGGAGAGGGGGGAGGGAGAGAGAGAGAGGGGAGGGAGAGAGAGAGAAGGGGGGGAGCAAGAGAGGGGGCGAGAGAGTTGGGTCTCGAGAGAGAGTGCGTGTGGGCGTGTGAGTGTGCATGCGCATGCGGATGAAGGGAGGATAGCTTTTCCACTATCGACGCACTTGATGGCTTCCACGCCTCATTGTTTCCTCTCCTACTCCAGCTCCTGCTTGTAAAGTCCTCATCTTCCTCCTCCCCCTTGGCTCTCTCTTTCCCACCCCCCCCTTCAGTCTTTTCATTAGCTACCTCCGCTCTCGTCTTCCACCTTCTGGCTTCACACAGCCGCACTTGGGGGTTCAAGTCCGTCGGACATCCACTCAAAATTTTCCTCCTTTTTGCCATTTTTTCCCGAGACTGACAGGGCAGGGGCGGGGCCTTCCGCCGTATGTGCGCCACGGATGCAGAGAGGGCCAGCCATCCTTTGTTCTCTGTTCCCTGACTCTGTTCACCATGACACATCTCAGTTCTGCAATGCATTATCCACATTCTCTCAGTCCAGCGGGACGCCCCATCCCAGTTCTGCAGTGCATGTAGGAATGCTATCACCTCGTCCTTTACATGCACTGCAGAACACGTGTCTCCCATGTCTGCCTGTCTTGAATGCGTGCCCTTATTCTCCTTCCGTCCACAAACCGCGGGTCTGGTTTCCCGGCTGCCAAGCAGGGAACACGCACGTGTGCGCGCGCGCGCGTGTGTGTGTGTGTGTGTGTGTGTGTGTGTGTGTGTGTGTGTGTGTGCGCGCGCGCGCGCGCGCGGTTGCGAAGCTGTCACGGCCAGTCGACGCCAACGCGTTGGATGGGGGTTGCCTGGTCAGGAGACGGAGCGGATGAAGGCGATTGTGACGGAGCTGGGGAAGCTGGGGGCGGACGTGGAGGAGGGCCGGGACTACTGCGTTGTCCATCCGCCCGCTCAGATCAAGCCGGCAGCGATCGACACATATGACGACCATCGAATGGCCATGGCTTTCAGCCTAGCAGCATGTGGTGGGGTCCCCATCACCATTAACGACCCCGGATGCACCCGGAAGACCTTCCCGAAGTACTTCTCCGTGTTGGAAACCGTCACTCGCCGATAAGATAGCCCCCCGGGGAAGAGAGGGGGGGGGGGCAATGCGGAGTGCGGCACGAGCACAGGCGGCGACCGATAGCTGGGAAAGGCCTGTAAACTCCTCCTTTTTTCCGTTCTACTTTTGTTTGTTCAAAGATTTGTTTGTTCAGAGATTTTGCAGAAGGTTAAGCTTCCAGCACTGACGCTCGGGGCTGGGCGGCGGTCGTGGCGGGGAGGCACGGCTGGAGCCTCGGAATGCAACGACGGGAAACGTGACCGCTTGGAACCCACAGATTTCCCATTGGCGGGTCGGCGATTGGAGCCCCCGTTACGAGAGCATCCCTGCTTTGACCTGGGCAAACTGCCATGGAGTGCCTCGGGAGTGGTCAGAGTCGTATCCAGGCCACGCAGAGTGGGTCCGGCAAACTGCTTCGAGCTTACGTGACTGGTCCCGTATGAACAGAGTGGTGAAGGGCGGTGGGGATGGCTTTTTGGGGAGGGGGGATGCCTCTTCTGGCAAGCAATTGCGCGATGCAAATGTGCAGTAGGGCCTGTGCTGGGAAGATGTGTCTCTGTCAGAACTGCACAGTCCTTACTTTGTGTGTGTGTGTGTGTGTGTGTGTGTGTGTGTGTGTGTGTGTGTGTGTGTGTGTGTGTGTGTGTGTGTGTGTGTGTGTGTGTGTGTTTGTGACGCTGCATGTATGGGTCCTAGTCTTCGTGAGCGTAGGCGGCCAAGGCTCCGACGATATTAATGTCCCCTTCAAGGCTCCATAGTAAAAGTAGGCGCCCCAGAGATTCCCCACAAGGGGAGCAGCTTGGAAACTAGTGGGAAGCAATCCCATGAGCAGTTGGGTTGGAGCAGCGTCCACTGCTGTGTCTGGGTAGTCCTTATGGAGTGCCATGTGGCATCTTCTTCCACGCGCTTGGGTCATCAGCATCTTATTCCAGGCATACAAGTTGCTGCCTCCATTGCCCAGTGTCACACATGGCTTGACAGAGTGCTCATCTGTGCATCTGCCTCCTCTGGGGTAAGGGCTGTCTGGCCCATCGTTACTGGCTGCAACTGCCTGTGTGCTGGTGGTGCCCCCACTAACAGCTGACGTTGCTGATGCAGGAGTCTGATTCCCAGGATTAGCCACCTTGTCTCCTTACTGACACATATGATAACCAGGATCGTCAGCGCAGTCTTCAAGGCTGAAAATTTCTGTAAGCTCACAGTCTAATGCTACAATGTTAAGGAGCTTTAGATAAGTTAATCTATATGTTACTTGTCTGTCTTCTGAAAGAGCAGACAGGTCCTGCTTGAAGAGGAAAGCAACAAACACTTGAGACTCTCCAAGGGCACTAGCTCGCTCCCACCGTCTGGGATGATACACGCAGTCTGGGTCTGTGTCTGATACAAAAGCTTCTCTAAATGACCGGGGAACAAGATCCGGGTTGAGACCTTCAGGGAATGCGCCAAACCGAGAGTACCACCACTCCTAACAAACTGCGCGCTATCGTCAGACCGTTTGCACAGATGTGTTTCCGGAGTAAGCCGTCAGGGGTAGTCTACCGTCCAATGACTATTCGATAGGGCTCCATAGTCGTTGCTCTCGGTCACGAACGGCGCCATCACTCATGCGGATAAGTGTGGGCCCATAACCTGTTGGATTTAGGTTATGGGCTGAAGACTTGCAAGCACGAGCGGAGCGAATGGTCAGTTGTCTTAGAAAGCTGGGCAGCTCTTGTGGCGGCCGTACGCCTTAAGCAATGTACTTGCTGTCTTCACACATGCATCAATCATTGATTGTGCTAGGCAAGTCGTTACATTTAAAGTCTTCTTATGCTAACGCAATTGAGCCTCCAGAACTTAAATCCTTGCTTATTCTAACAAATATCTTGCATGATACGCGTCTCCCTGATCTTCACGCATAAGGATAACCCCCGCAACTGATGAAGACACAGATGTTCAAGACTTAAGTATAGTAAGCAAGTGACTTGTCCATGCATGTCCTTGCATGTCTAATTAGGCCAATCGGCCTTACCTGCAAGCACGAGCGAAGCGAGTGGTCAGTTGTCTTATTAAGCTGGGCAGCTCTTGTGGCGGCCTTACGCCTTGAGCAGTAAACTTGCTGTCTTCACACATGCATCAATCATTGATAAGGCTAGGCAAGTGCCATTCGATTCCGTTGCTTGCCTGTCAAATACCAGCGTTGCAAGATCACGCTTTGATCCGGCAACCACGTGCGAATACCGTATGACACTATTTATAACATGACATTGTGATTAATCACACCGCTCTGTGATAAATAGCTCTAGTCGTCTCATGTATGCCTTTGTTCATGCCATTGTTTACCAGTTCCTTTTAAGAGTTTATGTCTGTTCAAGAGGAAGGCAATCTCACTATACGTCACGAAATGTCACAGTTAAATCACTGATCATAAACTACCAGGGCCACAATATACCCCGCCGAAACCTGCCTATGCCTCCTTATATGTCTCGTTGCGCAAATGGTTTTGGTCCTGCTCAGCAATGCCATGCCAGGTCCGAAATCCCTTTCTTTGACTCGACATGTTCAGATAACATTCCAACCGCACGTCTAGGGATGGGTCCCGCTGAACAGTGTACCGCCGTGCTCGACACCTTTGCATCGTGCCAGCACTTTTCAGATAGCAAATATAACAATTCCCCGGGCATAAGCCCACAAAAAGGAGTTGTCCACAGCTGCTCTAGAGTCCTGCGTGGGCCCTTAGTGTTAAATCCAGGGACGACACATCAGAAATCACAATAACTTTCGGGAGCCCCTATCCGGAAGCCCACAAGATGGGGTATCCACAGCTGCTTCAGAGTCCTAAGTTGCTTCTTAGCGGAAAATCCACGAAAATCACGCCAGAAATAATAGTTTTTTCCGGAAGTCTCTAGGTGAAAGCCCACCAGATGGGGTATCCACAGCTGCTTTCGGGTCCCACGTTGCCCTTTTAGTGGAAAGTCCGTGGACGTCGCACCAGAAAAAAGGTTTTTCCGGAAGTCCCTAGGCGGAAGCCCACCAGATGGGGTATCCACAGCTACTTGAGAGGCCTACGTTGCCCCTTGGCCCAACCACGGCTTGCTCGTTAACAAATATTCTGGTGTGCGGTTAGGATAAGCTTCACTCTTAATTCTAAATAACAATTCAGCGGCGCTCGTAATCATCGATCGCCAAGCGGACACCCTCTAAGAGCCCGTAGGACTCTTAGAGGCCCACGGTGGCCCTTGGTGAGGAATTCACACACGTCACAATAGTGAGTGAGGTAAAACAACTTTGCCAGAGTTGATCAAGGTGCCTTTAGGACGCCAAAAGGGATCACCGCATAGGATTCTGCAAGAAGGATCCACTATGTACAAAGAGGGCTCCACATCACTACGGGACAGTTTCCGTGCGTTTGGCTTTGGCCCTCTTCACAATGCCTTGGAAAGAGTGCGGTCCCTAGATCCAGGTGAGGGCCCTCAGGGGGCCACCGAGCGGTCCCGAGAGGGCCCACATAGGGAAGTCTCGCAGGTGAGGGCGTTCTGAGGACCAGAAAGCCGTCACCCTTGGCCCCCAAGAGGGAAGTCTTCAACAACGAACCCCCTAGGGAACAGGAAGTGGTCACCCTTGGAGCCATACAGGGAAGACTTTCAAAGTGGCCTTATCGTGAACTTTAGATCCTGGTAGGAGAAGAGCCAATTTAGGCAAATGCCTTTTGAGCAGCTGGGCGTTCTAGAATGCGTTTGAGGTAGGCTTTGATGTTAGGGTAGTTGTCGCCAATCAAGCCAGCTTTGATGTCAGCAACGCTCAGAGCCTGTCCCAAGAAAATGTCTGCTGCCGTAAACAGATCCCCAAGAACGTACTCCTTGCCCTCCAGATTCTGCGCCGCAGATCACCGCCCCAAAAGGTGTGAGACGCTGCAGGTCTGCTGCATAAGATAATCAAACTTCCAAATCAAAAGATTATCGCGCCCCTTAAAGAGCGTGCTCGCGCACACGCAGAGAGAGAGAGAGAGAGTGAGAGAGAGAGAGAGAGAGAGAGAGAGAGAGAGAGAGAGAGAGAGAGAGAGAGAGAGAGAGAGAGAGAGAGAGAGAGAGAGAGAGAGGGGGGGGGGGGGAGGCGTGCGCTAGCGCACTTTTACACCGGGGAACCCAACCGACTCTTCATGCACCATCAGAAAAGAGGGGTGCTGGAGAGGAAGGATAACATAAAGTAACTTAAAATTAACATGCAAGTAAACACAAGGGGAAGCATTCAATGGCATACGCTCAATATGCAAGGGCATTGAAGGTAGATTATTTAATATCTTTAACCCACAAATGCATGGAAGCAAGGTATTCACTGGCTTACATGCAACATACGAAATAAAGAACTTTCACTGGCCTACCGGCTACACTTAACAGTGAAGTTACAACCGGAATGCCACAGCATGAAAGAGAGAGAAATTCAACTGGCCTGCACTCAATATGCAAGTGCACAGTTAACCCTCAATGTTGCGTGGAATGTTGCGTGGAACAATTGACAATCACATGAAGCAAGATGTACAGGCCTCAACCTCACCCCCTGTTTTTCCTCCCACCGTGAGTTCTTTTTCCCCAGCTATCCTATGGCAGGAGCTTCAGGATCAGCCTTCCAACAAAAGCAGGTTCAGGGCTGGATTCTTCCAACGTGAGCAACTTCAGTGTAGAGTGGCCAGCATCTAGAGTTTCGGGTCGAGCCTTCCAACAGCAGGACATTGAGGGTCGAGCCTTCCAACACCAGGACATTTAGGGTTGAGCCTTCCAACACCAGGTCCTTTAGGGTCGAGTATCCAACACCCGGACATTTTGGGTTAAGCCTTCCAACGCCACGAGGATTTAAATTGAACCTTACAACCCCAAGATGTTTAAGGTTGAACCTTCCAACACCATGAGCTTTTTAGTTGTTCATTCCCAGATTCGGAGTTCAGAGTTGAGCCTTCCAATACAAGGAGTCTTAGGGTTGAGCCTTCCAATACAAGGAGTTTTGGGGTTGAGCTTTCCAACACAAACAAGTTTTAGGGTTGAGCCTTCCAACACAAGCAGTTTCAGGGTTGAGCCTTCCAACGCACGGAGTTCTAGAGTTGAGCCTTCCAACACAAGGAGCTTCAGGGTTGAGCCTTCCAACGCACGGAGTTTTAGGGTTGAGCCTTTCAACACAAGGAGTTCTAGGGTTGAGCCTTCCAACACAAGGAGCTGAGAGTCGAGCCTTCCAATGCCCCGAGCTTTGGGGTGGAGTGGGCCAGCGCCAATGCGCAGTGGAGCACCTTTTCGAGAACGGTGAGTGCCTTCTCCGCCTTGGCTTCCATAACGGGCAAAACTTGTGGCACCTTGAAAGGGTCGGGTCTTATTTTTTTGTGGAGCGCGTATTCCGTGGACCAAACATTCAGGGACGCCTCTGCAAACCTGAGCCAGGCAACCCCACCCCACACTTGCATTTCGTGTGTGCTTGCATACATGTGTGCACATACTTGCATATTGTGCAGTGTGGGTATGTATGGGGTGAGGCAGGGTGGGCTGTCCTGATTTCGTTTCCACCTCAGCATTCTCTCTGATAGTTTTTTTTTTTTTTTTTTTTTTTTGTTTGTTTGTTTTTTTTTTTTTTTTTTTTTTTTTTTTTTTCCGCCGTGTTTTTATTTCCCTTTTCTTTAATCTGTTTACATTTTTATAGTGTTTTTTATTGCTTTTTTTTGTTTTTTTTTCTTTTTGGTTTTTTCCCACCGAAGAGGACTGAAACTTGACAAAGGTGGAAGGTAAACATGTCCACGGGATGATGCCATTTGCCATGTTCCAAGGCAGAGAGTTGGCCAGCCTCGAAATGCTCCGTGCTGTGGCCAAATCCGTGCACACCCATATGCAGGCGTGTCATGAGGAGGAGCTGGGTGAGTGTGGCTGTGTGTGTTTGCTTGTGTACGCACACGTGTAAACCCCCCCCCCCCCCCCCCACACACACACACACAAACAGGCAGGCAAGTACGTATTATTGACAAGTAGAAGATGCTGAGAGGATGAGAGACCTATTTGATCACGAATCAGTCCCATAAGCTAGGGGGATGTCTCCACATCTGCACATCCTTGAGCAAGCGAGGGGAATCTGCTGCACTTGTTCGCAACAAAGCGGTGTGGTTTGCCGCTTTTTTGTTCAATTTTTCTTCTGTTTCAAGCAAAACGAGGGACGTACCACAGCCACTGGAGGTACAAACCGTACTCCACAGTGTCCACAGGCGGCGTCAACCTCCCCTCACCTGCTTACAACCACACACACGTACACACACTTGAGGTACAAACCATACTCCACTGTGTCCACAAGCGGCGTCAACTTCCCTTCAGCTGATTGCAACCTCACATACCTCCCGACGATGCTATAATTATGCTGCCTGTGAAGCTACACTATGTTTATGATCTGCCTTCCTTTATGTTGATGGCTTACAACTTCTAGGCTGTGAACTGCCCAAGAAACCGCGTGAAACACGTCAATTGACGTGTTTGCAAAGCCGAATGCCTTGTTCTGTGCATTTGTGCACAAACTCCCAAAGAAATCCAATCGAATGACTTATTTTATGTATCACCACGTCAAAGCCCGAATGCCTTCTTCTGTGCATTTGTGCACAAACTCTCAAAGAAATCCAATCGACGGACTCATTCGATGTGTGCCAAAAGTGATTTGTGCACAAACTCCCAAAGAAATCCAATCGAATGACTTATTTTAATGTATCACCATGTCAAAGCCCAAATGCCTTCTTCTGTGCATTTGTGCACAAACTCCCAAAGAAAGAAATCCAACGTTTGACTCTCGTCCGAGTTGGCTAATATCATGTCTAATGCTTGCTGCCCTACTTCTAAGAGTGCACTCAGTGCTCTGGTAGGCAATACCTCCACACCCCGGCCTGAAATGAGGCACTTTCCACGGCAATAAGGGGTTTTGATGGATGCTTACTGGTTACGCATTTTCTGATTGCCCTCAAACCTGCATTTGGTACACACTCTTTTGCTCGAAGTCAGACGTTCCCTACACCCACCTGGCTTGAAAGGAGGGAGTTTTTCTCAAAGAGACCATTCCCTCCAATAGGAGACGATGGAACAAGGGATTATCATAAGCAAGAAGCAATTTATTCTACCCCATCCTTCATGGCAATTATGGAAGAGGGCCTTGAGACTCCAACCTCACCAAAGAATTACAAGAGACCCCGGCCAACAATTAACAACAAGCCACCTGGACGGGGCTGGTCTGACATCAAGAAACCTGCGGCTACAAGCAGAAGCATGCTGACTGACTAAGCTAAAAAGTGTGAAAGGAGGGGCCTGCAAGTGAGACAGATCAAGAAAAAGAGTTGGAAATTTAAGGTATGAAAAAGAGTTGAAAAATGAAGGTATGAAAAATGAAACATGTGAATAAGAAAATGATAGGAATGAAAATAGGAAAATAATAGAAACACGTGACAGATGCAGGATTCGCCAAACGGCAGGCGCAGGCACTTGCCGTAGCGAGCAAGTATGTACTCTGTAATGGCTCCCGACTCGGTAAACCAGGTGTCGCCGTCCTTCAATGCTGGTATACCAAGAATTGGGCTTGTATCCTGCACATCCCAAGACACTGCTGTCAATGTGACAAATGTTTTCTGTCTTTCAATAATACTTAATAGGAAAAAGTTTAATACTGCCATACTTTAAAAAAAAAAAAAAAAAAAAAAAAAAAAAAAAAAAACACAGCAAATCTAATCATGTCACGGGTTTCGTCGGCGCCATACTTGTTCGTCACGGAAATTGAAATTCCTCTCTAGAGCGGAGCTACAAGATGTAGCGCACGAACCCTTCTAGACCAAGCTGGCTCGCCTGCGATCAGTTTTTGAGATATTTCAAGGACTGCAGAGCGTTAAACTTGACACTCTTGGTTTTGGATGTTTGTTCAACAAAGCTACTGCTGATGCAGTCACTGGATTCTGATCGATCAGAATCCCAATGCCTGCCACTGGTTTAGAATTCCATTTCAATAGAATCCAAAATGCCCGGCACATATTGCTGATACAACGGCTGAGCCATCAAGCCCGCCGTTTGTTACCGAACAAGATCCAGTAAGCAGCTTGCCAAAACAATTGTGACAAGTTTGCAAGTAATGAACCACAAACCAGAGCAGTTGCTTCGGTTCTGTCGCATGACAGAAAGAGCCAGACCCTTTCCAGTCATGACGAAGAATAAATATAATACACAATATAATGAATATACCATACAAGTGTATTTGCGTCTTGTGTTCTGGCGTTCAGGGATGAGGTGCAGCCCTGGCATGGAATCAAGGCATGGGGGTGCTGGAGTAGGGCCGGAGGGTGAGGAGGATGTGGAGGTATCACAGATCCTCTCACGTGCTCAGAGTCTATCAGTGCCAAGACGCAAGGGCTCAAAATTTTTGCATGTTCCTTTCCTAATACTGAAACACTGAACCAGCATCTCAGCTGCTTGCCAATACCTTCCCTCACTATTAAGAAAGAATCCAAGGGTTCAGATTGTAGTACATGCTATTGGCCGCTTGGACGCTTGCCAGTGTCAATACGAGTGTGCGATGCAGGGTCGTCCTCACCCGCTCCCGGTAAGCCAAGTGTACTTTTGCCATCACACCAGACCTTGGTTAGGACTTGCTGTGGTTGAGGCAATCCAAACATATAGGAGAGGCTCTTTGGCCACATGACATGAGGAAGTCACGAAAATGGCTGCAGTGAAATGCATCCACATAAGATGGGTTGTGTAAAGATGGGGAATTTCATGTCAAGATACTTGCTTACGCACAGGCGGTCGAGAGGAAGTACAGCCTGACAAGTTTTAGAGAGCCGTCTACCTGGTCATCCTTCCACTTGAACATCTTCAAGGTAGAATCGACTGTGTGCGGCGCAAGCTTCGTCGGGATGACCTACAACAGGAACACCTCTCCATGTTGCTCAAGATAAGGGTGTTCTTTGGCTTCACAAAAGCAGCACATAATCCATGTCAAGTATGAAGGAGGAGGAGGAGAAGGAGGAGGAGGAGGAGGAGGAGGAGGACGAGGAGGAGAAGGACTCTTGCTCCGGCTGGTCTTGTTTCGTCGTGATGGAAAAAACAAAGAAAGATTGCTGCTGCATGGGTCGCCCGCTGCCTGCTCGCTGGGTTTGACAATGCACCGCCCCTTGGTATTAGATGGGCTTTCATGACTCTTGTTAAAGTTGGATGGACTTTCCAGCGTTTCCGTAACTCTTGCTGGACTTTTGTGGACTTCAAGTATGAAATGACACATAGATTACATCTGCGCAGCCCAAGAACTACTAGATAACGTGAATACCATGAGTTTTGTTCGTAAGCCATGATACAGTTCTAGCAAACCACAGGTGTATGTATACGTACGTATTGGCATGGAGTTACCCCCCGTGCTATACAATACGAAGCAACCCTGAACAGATTTTGGAGCCTATGGATGCATACTGAAAACCAAGTCATCTGGTAAGCATTCCATAACCACTGTGGCCCCGCATAAATGAAATTAACAGCCCCAACTGCCACGTAAACCGACGTACGTCATACGAAGATGACGAAACAAGATGGAAAAATTGGTTTCGAAATGGTGCTAGTGCCGAACGATGGAATATAAAGCAATTTTCATTTCTAACTGCGAAGCCACACATGTTCGCCTCGTACGCGTTCGTCTCGTCTCAGAATACCTACGAAACATCGACAGTGACTGCTATTCGACTCACCGTATAAGGAAGACCAAGCTCTTCCAACAGCCATAGAATTCTGGAAGATCGGGTTGGTAGTCCAGGACAATGAATCACTGTGAATTCAGGAGCCATGGTTTTAGGGTGAATCGAACGTCTCGCTCTGCGTACCCATAACAACATTAAACTCCCAGATTCCCCAATGGGATTGCAAAGAATCCATATACGCTTAAAAATCGTGTTGTATTTCTGGATCCACGTATAAACTTGGTCCAGCACTGCAACGACGTGTTGCAAGACGGCGGGATCGTACCTGACACGTACTGAAAATATGATGACAACAACTGCTTCAGCAACAAGTTTCTCAGCGTTTCTCAGTGTTCCCGAAGTTAAGGTACTGCACATATAGATTACAATGAGAACTCATTGCCGAGCGTCGCTTCTGAAGTATGGCCCTTTTCTAGTACCGAAAATGAAAGGCCATCAAAAAGGCCATTTTCCCCGATTTATTTCTACATGCTTCGTTGGGCTACGCGTTTCACATTGTCACCTCGAAACATAGGAGCCAGCATTCGTTCGCTCGTCTCTCATGCCATCAAACGGTAGAAAGGCCTGCTCTAGGCGAAAGAATGCAGGAAGTAGAGAAAAACGGAGCGAGAAAGAGAGTTTCATTACTCGTATTGAAGCTCCGACGATGCACTGCTTGCGGTACCCGGGAAGTTGCGTCTTTTCGAATTCCATTCAAGTTCTTAAGCATAAATTGGGTGTGTCTACCAACTTCTTCAATAACTCGGAAATCATCTAGTGCACGCCTTGCCGCTGCAGCAAGCTTGCATCTTTCGAAGACGTTGGGAGCTGTCCGAGGTAATCCCACGGACATTCGGGGCTACAAACCACTTAATGGATTGGAACAAACGAAGGAAAAAGTCTTTGTATGCTTGCAGTGGTCATTCGATTGAAGTTATATTTCGTGCTTTCACCAGGATTGCGAGGCGAAAAGGGTGTCAAGCTAGGTCTGCAGACCTAGCGCGAACAAGAATTTCCTCGTCTGTCCATAGGACACTAGTGGAGCACACTCGATGTTTTTCCTACTATTGACCATATCGGCAGTCCTGTCAACTTCATTTTCCCGGAAGGAATATTAGTCAAGCCAAGGGCACATGTTTGTATTCTTGCTATTCTTGAATCTCACTTTATGAGTGAAAGTAAAGCGCATAACTAAGATAATCCAGAAAATGCAAAATTTGCTGCATTATAGAAGCTCTTTGTCTATCGAAACGGTATTCGGGAAACAAAATGTTGGATGCTTTGAATCATGAGTAGGTTTGCATTAGGAGTTCAAGTTGAGTATTGTAAAAGGTTATGGGCAGTGGCGTATCCTGTAAGCAAGCAGACAGGTCGTAAGTTCGTGCCTCTCCAGCTACAGTCCTTGACGACTGTCTGCTCTTTAGACACATGCAACTGCATGAACAAGACTGGCATCCTTATGTGCCCAGTATCTTTCCAAACCAGTTCCGTTACATGTTGATTTGTCAATGAGCATCTACACACGGATAAGCTCCTGACGGCTGAAAGCAAGTACCTTCCTATATTCAATCAAGACTCCGTCCCTTAGCTGTTTGGGAGACGTGATTGTACACTAAGATGGTTCACTTACAAACAAGCAATCAAACATGAACACATTACTGTCGTAGAATGCACAAGTTAGGGAGAATTTCCAAGTTGTGAGAGAGAGAGAGACAAGGCCGGATGGCCGACAAGTTGGACGCTCTTTCCAATTACAAGTAACCCCCACCTCACGGAGCTTCCACTCCCTACTTGTGGTCTACTAAGCTTCCAAATTACCTGAGTGCGTGTCTTCCCGTGGCTTACGTCTCTATCCGTTCCTTCCCGTGGTTCGTGATCGTGTGTTCACGTTCCTCCAATGGTAGCGCACTAGTCCACCAAACCTCTACAATAGTATCTAGAAAATATCTTAGAATCCTACTATGAGAGTAACGTCCATAACTATCCAATGGAATTCGACGGCTAGGAAGCCAAGGCTAGACGCTAGGCACGTGCGTACTCGCGTTGCTCGTACGACATGTGCGCCACATGTGCGCCTAGGCTAGGGGGTAAGGGAAATGTCCAGAAATGCCGGGAAATCCCTACATTCCATCACATCATCCCCCCCTTAATTCCTGCATGTCCTCATGCAGCCACATACACACATACAGTAGACCACAATTATAAGGGAATGGTCGTCACCGAACGGCCCATCCACCAGCGCCGTTAGACCCTTGCCGAATGGGTTACATTAGGGTCCCCGCCTCCAAGTTATTCCCCTATCATCCCAAGCAATTGACTAAAGCGTCCATTTTTTTTTTTTTGTTTTTTTTTTAATTTATTTATTAGGTGTGCTTTATTTTAGTCCTAAGTACAATACTGTACGATACGATACGACACGGTACTATAATTACGATAAATTACGATAAATTACGGCGAACTACGACGAACGTTCGCCTTATTCCTTTCGAACTATGCAAGTCCGCCTTTATTGACACATCCCTATTTATTATTTATTAAAACAATACAATGCTTGTGACACAACCGATAAACAATCCGAACAAGATAAATATGACACAGGTGTAGCTCAGTCCACAATGCTTCCCTAAAGTGGCTATCCATACAACACAGTTTCTTTATGATACATTGTCCATACTGTACACATACTGTACACATAAGGTACACATATAGTACATAGAAAGAAATCCATCCCAAGATGCCGAGTAGTCCATATCCAAGGGTTCCAAGTAGCCCATAGCCAAGGGTTCCAAGTAGCCCATAGCCAAGGGTTCCAAGTCACTTCTGTACTTCAAGCCCACGTCCCAAGTGCTAGTTAAGCAGACTGCGGTTGCGCGCCATGTGTACTTCAATTCCTATCCCTGAATGCAGAACCCCGAGTTCAATGCATCGAAGCGGTATGAGGCCTCATGCCACACATAGCGAGGTAGGCAACCTACCCCGTCCCTTGTCCCAAAGTACACAAGATATACAGTCCCTACCATAGGTCCCGTCCCATGTATTCCCAGACACCAGGTGGGAACTCCACAAGTGGAATGAGGGGGACAACCGTCCGGAGGGGCCCGTTCAAGGGAAGGTGTCGCGCAGCGCCACCTGGTCCCAAATGGGCGGGGCGAGCCCCTGGAGTCTATGATAGGTATTAACCAGCCCGGGATGGGTCTCGAATGCCTCCTGAGATTCCCATGAGTCCTCTGTGGCCCCATGGCCTGCCCACTTTACAAGGTACTCGAGAAAGGGTGTGCCATCCTCAAAATGGTAGGGGAACCCATCCTTGTCGTGCAACAGCCGGTGATCGACTAGTGCATCCACTACCCACTCCAGGTGAGTGGTGCCATCCGCTTTGGTGATGACTTTTGGGGGGCAGTATCCACGCGACTGCGCCTCCTCACGTGTCCAGTATGGCTTCAAATAGCAGACATTTATGCGGGGGTGGATGTCCAGCCGGTCCGGAAGATCCAGTGTGACGAAGTTAACGTTGTCGGGCGTGACCGCCATGACCCTGAAGGGTCCCACGTGCCTGGGTTGCAGCTTGCTGAATCTGTTTGAAGTTAGCGTGGGGGCCGCACGGGTTGAAAGGAGGACATAGTCCCCTTCCTGGTAGATGGCCTCCCTCCTATGCCGGTTGGCATAGGCCGTCTGACGGTCTTGAGCCGTCAGACCCGAGGGTGATGGAGCCCGAGCGGGCCCTCCCGTCCCCATCCATCGAGGTTGCATTGGTCCCCTTCCCGGGGTTGGGCTCCGTGGAGACGTTGCGCTGCTGTTGTCCCTGGAGCTGTCCCTGGAGGACTGGGTTCCTGGAAGGGTTTACGAAGGTCTGGCAGTGATAGTATGGGTGCCTGTATTAATGCATCCTTGAGAGCCGCAAGGGCCTCATCTTGCTCCTTTCCCCAAGTCCAAGAACTTTTGCTACTGGACAGTTTAGTCAAAGGTGCAGCAAGTGAGCTGAACCCCTGAATAAATTTTCGAAAATAATTTGCAAGCCCCAAAAATCTACGCACGTCGGTGACGTTTTGGGGTGTGGGCCAATCCTTGACTACCTCCACCTTTTGGGGGTCCACTTTCAGTCCATCCTTGCCAATGATATGCCCGAGGTATTTGAGTTCTGAGCATAAGAATTCACATTTGGCAAGTTTTGCAAACAATTCCTTTTCCCGAAGGCGTTGGAACACCTTCCGAAGATGAGCATAATGCTCCTCTTCATCCCGACTGAAAATTAGAACATCGTCAAGGTACACTACCACAAACCCTTCCCTTATGAAATCATGAAAGATTTCATTCATTAGGCGTTGAAAGGTAGCGGGGGCGTTGGTGAGTCCAAAAGGAAGCACTAAGAACTCATACAGCCCAAAGGGTGTACGAAACGCTGTTTTAGGAATGTCTTCCTCCTTTAGCCTTACTTGATGATAACCACTGAGGAGGTCCAGACTTGAGAAAATCTTAGCACCTTTAAGTTTATCAAGCAAGTCGTCTATGCGAGGGAGAGGGTACCTATCATGAATGGTGATTTTATTTAATGCCCTGTAGTCTATAACCATTCGGTATGTGCCCTCCTTCTTCCTCACAAACAAGACCGGTGAAGCATATGGTGAACATGAGGGGCGTATGTGTCCCTTAGAAAGTAGTTCATCCACAGTTCGCTCACATTCCTCAGTTTCTTCCACGGACAAGCGGTAAGCAGGACGGTTTGGAGGAGTTATTCCTTCCTGCACATTAATAGTGTGATAGACTTGTCGGTGTGGGGGTAGTCCTGGTAGCCCATTTGGAAAAATGTCCTTGTACTCCAGGAGCAAGTGTGCTAGCCGCTCAGGCTTTTTAGCACAAATTTCCTCTAGAGGGTCCGAAGGCTTACCCGTGGTGACCTCGGATTCTCCCTCTTCCTCTTCCTTTTCCTCTTCCCTTTCCTCTTCCTCTTCCACTTCCTTCTCCACTTCTAGGCAACTCTCCATATCCGGGGCCGTGCCCGAGGTATCCCCCGGCGCAGAGTTGTGTAAGGAAGTCCCGGATGACTCCGTCGAGGGGTCGTCCATATCCACCAAAGGTGGCATCTCTTCCTGTTCATCCCAACCAACATGTTCATCCTTGGCCATGACATTGAACAAGCAGGTTTTCCAATGATCCCGTTTCCCTTTCCTGGTGTTTCCTAATTTGATTCCCCATCCCAACTTCTTTCCCAAGCCTTTTCCATGTTTGTTTAACAAGACCCATTTGTTATTGTGTCTAATATGAGCCTTGCCAGCTCTCACATTAACATTAGCATGTCGTGGTGCTAGCCAATCCTGTCCCAAAATTATGTCAATTCCTTCCATTATTGAGTCACACACAAGAAAGGAGTGTCTCGTAATGATAGATGGAGCAAACCGGACACTCAAATCCACTTTCCCATTTGTGTGTGTTACTGTCCCATCAGCAAGTGTGACGGGTGAAGTCCTCTTGTTATACCTCAAACCTTGCAAAACTTTTTCCCGGACAAAAGAGTGTGTGGCCCCGGTGTCCATTAAAGCTTTACATTGTTGTCCCCTTGTCATGACAGGAAATGTGAGGTTAAGAGGTGCAGCACTTGACGTTGAACCCAACTGACAAGATGCTTTGGGTGCTGCATAAGCTAAAACAAAGGAAAAAGGAAATGTACATTGCTGCCCTTGAAAAGAAAAGCATTCCCCTTTTGCGCCCCTAGCAAGAACTTTCAGGTTTGCGCGAGAGCGTAACCGCAAAAAGAAACTCCTACTTTTCCACACCTTCTGGCCTATCACAAAGCATGCACTGACTTGTGAATTTTCTTTTCGTTCAGCAAGAAAAGATTCAATACAAGTCTCAGCTTTGTGTTTGCCAGGAACAATCAGAGGTGTATTCCAACTTCCCAAGGACTTCTGAACAAGAAAAGTTAAATATGAAAAACAAATTTCATTCATGGTTAATCTTGTTTCGGGCCCTTGCCCTTCCCTTTCCCTTTCCAATGTTTTCCCTTGTTAAATCCCTTAGGCCCAATGTGTGAGGGAGTTGAAACACCTTGCAGTGGTGCTGCCACTGGTTGATTGTTTCCTTGCCTCGGATAGAATCCAGGCTGAAAATTTGATGGGGTGTGCCCACTAGCTTGAGCTTTGGCAGCTAGATATTGCTTTTTAGCAACACACTGCCATGACTCGTGGCCTAGTTTATGTCAAAAATAGCATTCCCTATCCTTTGGAATAGAGGTTCTGGAATCAATTTTTCTCCCGGACCCAAAAGGGGGTGCTCCCACCAAACCCAAGGAAGGTGGTGCAGGGGGCTGTTGTTCCACCACTCCTGCTGCCACTTGAGGTGTCTGGGTGTAGACCCTCTTCCTCTTGGGTCCCTGTGCATCCACATATGTGCTTTTGAGACTTGCCTCATATTTAACAACATAAGTGCAAATGTCTTCCAGATCAGTGAAAGGACTGCCTGTTGCAGGGTTCACAGTGCATGCAAGTTTGAGAAGAGTATTAAGATCCTTGGTAAAAAGATGTAACTGGTCTTGCATGGCTATTTGATAGTCAACCTCTACATCTGCTAAGAGAGACATAAATCTTTCAATATATCTCTCGACAGTCTCATTTCCTTGAAAGACTTTGTCTAATTTTGCCCTGGCAATGGCCACTGTGTCTGTGGAATCATATCTTTTAACCATAAAAGTTTTAAAATCCTTCCATTCCAATGTATGCTCATGTATCCCTTCCTTTTCTAGTTTCCTTACATGTGTGTCCCAAACTTTTGTGGGTCTTTCTTCCATCAATTGCACTCCCAAGGCCACCCACTTTCCTGCAGGCACATTGGTTAGTTTTGCATAGCCTTCCAACTTCCTTGCAAAATAGCAAAAAGATCCCCTCTTTCCCGAAAACAAAGAAGGAGGAGTTGCTCTTACTTGTCCACTAGGGCGAGGAGTCTCCTCCACCCCATCCCCTCCAACTTGCCTTTCGGCAAGAAGCTTTTCCTTAAATTCCAAAAATAACTGCTCCTTTATTTTATTGGTCAACTTGATCTTCTTTGTCTTTGGTGTGGACGGAGCGGGCGACGGATCGCGAGATGCCCCCTCCATCAAGTCCTCTACCAGCTCCCCTGAGCTTTCCAACGCTTCCAAAAATTCTCTTTCTTCCGAAGAAAGGTTTTTAAACTTCCCAGAAGAGGGCGGTGACATCTACGGCCCACATATGAGAGTTAGGACCTTCCATCGAACGATCTCCCTCCTACGACTTTCCTCCTTCCACCACGCGAAAGACTTGCAGAGAACAATTCGGCATCTCGCCGATACCAGATGTCGTAGAATGCACAAGTTAGGGAGAATTTCCAAGTTGTGAGAGAGAGAGAGACAAGGCCGGATGGCCGACAAGTTGGACGCTCTT
The DNA here is from genome assembly GCA_002005505.1 of Botryococcus braunii. Classification (NCBI taxonomy): domain Eukaryota; kingdom Viridiplantae; phylum Chlorophyta; class Trebouxiophyceae; genus Botryococcus; species Botryococcus braunii. The sequence continues at coordinate 195,439 of KV908524.1, forward strand.
TCCAATTACAAGTAACCCCCACCTCACGGAGCTTCCACTCCCTACTTGTGGTCTACTAAGCTTCCAAATTACCTGAGTGCGTGTCTTCCCGTGGCTTACGTCTCTATCCGTTCCTTCCCGTGGTTCGTGATCGTGTGTTCACGTTCCTCCAATGGTAGCGCACTAGTCCACCAAACCTCTACAATAGTATCTAGAAAATATCTTAGAATCCTACTATGAGAGTAACGTCCATAACTATCCAATGGAATTCGACGGCTAGGAAGCCAAGGCTAGACGCTAGGCACGTGCGTACTCGCGTTGCTCGTACGACATGTGCGCCACATGTGCGCCTAGGCTAGGGGGTAAGGGAAATGTCCAGAAATGCCGGGAAATCCCTACATTCCATCACAATTACCAATACACACCCTGCGTCACCGCACCTGTAAGCAAGCAGACAGGTCGTAAGTTCGTGCCTCTCCAGCTACAGGCCTTGACGACTGTCTGCTCTTTAGACACATGCAACTGCATGAACAAGACTGGCATCCTTATGTGCCCAGTATCTTTCCAAACCAGTTGCTCGACTATGCGGTGATCGCAGCTTTAATAGTCCTTTCACACTAACGCGTAATCTAAATCAGATTGTACCTTATGTTCGAAATAGACCTCATCCGAACGTGTGTTGAGGTACCTTATGTGGATAGTGGACCCGTATCCTAATAATGTACATTTGAAGATCACCTAAAGCACAAGGCATTCTATAATGTATGTTCACAACTCAACACTTCCCCTTGCCTGCATGCTTTATGTGTATCTTCTCAAACCTAGTGAATCACGATGACCAACAAACATGGGCTTAGCAAGTGGCTTGGTCATAATGTCAGCCACATTTCGAGCAGATTCTACATAGAGGATATCTACCAGCCCAAGTGCCATAGCTTCCCTAGCATAGTGGAAGCTTACTGCAACATGCTTTGTGAATTTGGAATAAAGGGGGTTCCGTAAATTGGAAATGCATCCTTGGTTGTCACAGAAAATTTTGACCCTCCAAGGTGCAGCCCCGATCTCTTCCAAGAAGCCCCTAAGCCAGTTGGCTTCCTTCACAATATGGCCGGCTGCCATAAACTCAGCTTTCACAGTTGAGGTGGCAACTGAGCTCTGCTTCTTGCTTCCCCAAACCACGGCAGTACCATAGACTGATAGAACATAGCCAGTGGTGGAATACCTGTGGTCCAGGTCCCCAGCATAGTCGGCATCAACATAGCCTTCTAGCTCAGGCCCCTTTCCACCCAGAGTAAGACTAATTCTCTCGTATCTCTCAAGTACTTCAGCACTCGAATGGCCTCATTCCAGTGTGAGGTAGTGGGTGTCATTCTATACCTTGACAACACTCCAACAGCCTGAGAAATGTCAGGCGGGGTCGTATTGGCAATATATAGCAACGATCCAATCAACTCACAGTATCGATGACCAGGTGGCAGTGGGGTACCTGCCCCATGTGACAAACCATCTGAGGACTCGGGTCTGCTGCTAGCCACGAAGTCCTTGGACATGGGGGTATCAACCACACGCCCATCATCAGCCACACCAAACTTTTCCACAAGAGCATCAATCTTGGGAGTGCAACTCATGGAAATAGTGCCCTGAACTCTATTGCGTAGGACCTGACACCCCAGGAAATCATTCACCTCTCCCAAATCATGGATGGTGAAGTCCTTCTTCAACAACTCTTTCCCTCACTCAATCTCTGCAACCAATCTGGCAACTATGAGAAGATCATCAACATAAACAAGAATAAAGGACAGGTTGCCATTAGGGGCCCTCCTGATGTATACACCCGCATCACTCTTGCACACACTATACCCCATCACGCTCAACTTGTCGGTCAAGGTCTTGTGCCAAGCCCGTGGGGCTTGTTTTAGACCGTATAGTGCCTTCATGAGCTTGCACACAACCCTCGTGTTGCCATTCTCAAATCCTGGTGGTTGGGTCACATAGACCTCTTCCTCCAACTCTCCATTGAGAAAAGCCGTCTTGGTATCCACTTGGTGGATCTCAAGATTCTGTGTGGCAGCCACTGCCAGCACAGACCTCCTTGCCCCATAGCTGCTGGTGGGTGCAAATACCTCCCCAACATCTATCCCAGGGATCTGTCTACACCCTTGGGCAACTAACCTCGCTTTAAAGCGAGTAACATTCCCATGTGCATCAATTTTAGTGGAGAATATCCAATGGACAGGAATAACTTTTTGTCCATGTGGTCTGTCCACATACTCTAGAACCTCATGGGTATCAAGGGAATCCATCTCTTCCCTCATTGCTTGTTGCCAAAAATCCCACTGAGGGGAGCATTGGGCTTCCCTCCGGTTAAATGGCACGTGAACCTTTCCCAGCTTGACATAAGGTACACTTTGTACCTTATGCTGAGACTCTGCAGTACTGTCAGCACTCCTGGGACTGTTGTCTTTTATATCCCTCTGATCCTGGTTCCCAGAATAAGGTACATTTTGTACCTTAAGTTGAGATCCTGCAGTACAGCCAGAACTGCCAGGGCCCTCCCCAACTCTCTCTCTTGAACTGCCAGACTCATGCGCTCCACCATTACAATCTCTCACCTTTCTCAATGCAGGTGGAAGTAGCAGCTCTCTCTCTCTCTCCTGGACTCACACCTAGGTACACTACTCTGACTTTCCTGAGCTGCGCCTATTGTGTCAGGCTGCACCCCATAAGCATGATTGGTTCCCAGCTCAACTTGGCTACGTGCTTCCCCTGCTGCTGGCACTTCTAGCCCACTACTCTCCTCGCTAACATTTTCTCCAAGCATAGCCTCCCCTGTCTCAACCTGCCTCTGCAAATCAGGGAGACCTACCAAGGGTGGCTCACTCAAAAGTACCTGGCCTGAGCCAGGGTCATGCATGGGGACCCCTACTGAGTCCCTCCTAGCCTGGCGCTATTCATAACGCTGATCCCTTGTGAGGGAGGTTCCTGGGGGAAGTCTATGTTGAGACTTCCCCTGGAACCTGACCCCCTCCTGCATCTTCTGCAGTTTGTCCAGTTGCGAGTGCGCTTCAGCACCCCCCCGAGCTAAATTTTGAAGATGGCCCAGCACTGACCATGACTGCTGTGAGGTCTCTGAAGTGGCAGGGGAACCATCCTGGCTGCTGGGGGCTCCAGCCACAGGTCCGACTGAGCTCCTCAGACTGTTGTGATCCTCTGGAGAGCTGGCAGTGGTAGCAGGAGATCCAGTGGGCTTGCACTCCACCACTGGGTCATCCTCTGCTTCCCAAAAATTCACGGGAATGGCTGTTGGTGAGCTGGGGACATTGGAATTGCCTCCCCTGCCCTGCGAGGACGCTCCTGAGAGCCATTGAGAGGATGCAGGTTGCACCTTAGACATACCCACTCTCTCCCCTCCTCTCAAATGCTCAAGGAATGTAACATCCCTGCTCTCTTTCCATACACCATTGCCTACGTACACTCTATAGGCCTTAGACTGTGGGCAATACCCAGTGAACATGCCTGGAATGGTCTTTGGTCCAAATACAGACCGCTGACCTGGGGGAATGTGAACATGTGCCACACAGCCCCATGTGCGCAAGGAAGCAACATCAGGCTTTACCCCATAGAACATCTCAGTAGGGGTCAGAGGCCTGCCTGTGGTGGGGCCCACGTTGTAAAGCAGGGTGGCAGACTCCAGTGCCTCAGGAGTATGGTGCTGTTTTGTGGTGAGTCTTTGCATGACTTGCGGCCTCAGGAGTATGGTGCTGTTTTGTGGTGAGTCTTTGCATGTGCAGCGTGCACCAACAGGGTCCTTGTGCGCTCCTTCAGAGTCCGATTCATGCGCTCAGCAAGTCCATTTTGCTGAGGCGTGGATGGAGCTGAGGTCTCCATTTTAGTGCCCTGCTGAGCACAAAATTCTTTGAACTGCTGATTCAGAAATTCTGTCCCTCTATCAGATCTCACACACTTCACCACTTTCAATGTCTGCCAGTACTTCAAGAGCTCAATGAGGGCCTTGGGAATGGCTTCTTTCGACTTCACTGCCAATGAGGCTATCAGATGGGATTTTTCATCAACCACAGTAACCCAAAAACGCTCTCCCGTGATTGCAGCTGGTGATTTGGGCCCCACAGTGTCCACATGCACTCTATCTAACACACTCGCTACAGGCCTAGAGGAAGCTGGAAAGGGGGGGCGAGAATATTTCCCTTGTATACATGACTCACACTGGGGAGAACACTCTGAGCATGGAGCAAGGGACACATTGATCCCAGTGACCAGATCTTCGTTGTCCAACCGTGTCATACTCTTAACCCCAGGATGCCCCAACCTTGCATGCCACAGTAGTCGATCTGTACACACGTGCCCTTTCCTGGCATGGTACGAGGCAACATGAGGACTGGACTGTGGCTGCGCATCATGCTGGCTCTTGACGGGACACACCCATTCTAAAAAAAACAGCCCTCGCTCTCTGGCTATCTGACCAGACCAGCCTGCTGGGCCTTTCATGGTCGTGTACCCACCTGCACTGTCAGTCAGGAATGATGCTCCATCCTGAATGGCTCCTGTGACAGAGATCAGATTAGTGTGTGCAGTGGGCACACACTGCACATTATGCAGCCAAAACACCTCTTGTCTGGCATTGACCAGACACACAGACCCAGTTGCAACTATCCCTCCTTTGGCGTCGGAAGTGGTCAAATGAAGAGGGAGGGGTTGGGCATGCATGATTGGGTTGTGTAGTAAAGACAGATCATTTACAAGGTGCACCGATGCACCACTATCTATCAGCCACGAGGTACTGCAAGCCCCATGAGACGTAGGGGTAAGCACATTCAACGAAACGAACATAGGCTCACCAGCACCTGGAGGAGGTGGTGGTGGGAGATGCCAGCCTGGGAAGAAGGGGAAGATAGTGGACACAGATCCAGGAGCATGTGAGGTTGACACGGGAGGGCCTCCTCTGGATTGGCCAGCATCCCACCAGCTGGCTTGTTGCTGAGGAGCTCCAGTGCCCCACCACGCAGCTGGGCCCGCACTTGCAGCTTGCATTGTGCCATGTAGAGCTTGCAGCCTCTTCAGTTCCAGGCACTCCCTCCAGAAATGTCCCGTCCTGTTGCAGAAGCGACACGCCAGTTCCTCCTTTGGCCTCCTGCCACGTCCAGACCCTCGCCCCCTGCCTCCAGCGTTGTGAGCAGAAGGGCCATAGGGGGCCTGACCATCAGCAGGTGCTCTAGCTCCCACTCCTGGTGCTGCTCCAGCGCCCGGTGCAGCTCCAGCGCCTTGGGGAGGCCCAGGGATTCCACCCTGAGCTGGCACGGCTGCTGCTGCTGCTGCCATAACTGCTGCAGCTGATGCTGTGACTTGCACTGACTCTGCCAGCGGGATATCCTGGTACTCCAAGTTCTCAATGGCAGTGAGGATCGTCTTCAGCATGTTGTAGGGGTCTGACTTGGCGGAGGTAATTGCCCAAGCGTCGTTCTGCAAGACTGCAGGTAGCCCCTTATACATATACCTGCAGATCTGGCGGTCGCTCAGCTGATGATTATTGGCCTCCAGGGAGGCGGCAATACTGATGACTCGGTGGCACCATTCTTGCACTGTCTCTCCCTTTACCATGCCTTGTTTGAGCCCCTTGATCCACTTCTCGTTGATTTCCCTGTCCTTCCCTCCAGTGCAGCGGTCTGCCATCCACTGAATGAAGTCAAAAGCGCTCCCCCGCTGTTTGACTTCGTCATGCCACATGGACGGGACAGACTGCAAAATGAAATGTTTTACTGCTGCGTTCTCTGCGGTCTTAGGCATAGCTGTCTCCAACGCTCCCATTGCTCCTTTTTGCATTGCGCAGGACTCCAGCTCTTCACGCCAGGCCCTGAAATTAGTGCGATCAGCCTTCAGCTGCGTAGACATCTTGGGATTGGAGGAGTTCATCGTGTATGCATACGAGCTGGCTGCAGTGCCTCCAGTGGTCTGTCCTGACTGTCCAGCTCCTGAGGAGGCCGTGCTGCCTCCTGCTGGTGTTGCCATAGTCTCTGTACTGCTGGGATTACTTTCAGAAACCTTGCTTTGAGAACGAGTTTGAGGTCTGGTCATACACTTCACATGCTCTCACAGCGTTCAGCCTGACACAGCTGGTTTAAGTATACCCTTCTGGCGTACACCACAGCACTTTCAAGTATTCCACCCTTTCGAGGTCTAGCATGTAACCTTAATATGCAAGATATGCAAAATATTCTTCAGCAATTCAATTGCCTGACCACCCGGACCTACTGACGGTCTCACGACAACGACGACGGGTGATAATCTCAGGTCACTTCACGGAAAAAAAACTTCCCAAGAGATTGAAGACTCTGTCAGTAGGCCTTCTGAGTGAATATCCAGTTGTTCCTTTTTTACTTCTTCTTGCCGTCAGGCGAATCCGTGGAAAACCCAGTACAGATGCATCCGATGATGCCATGCACTCCTGTCTGCCCTTGGCTCAGCTGGAAGGGCGTGGGCCCATAACCTGTAAAAGGTTATGGGCAGTGGCGTATCCTGTAAGCAAGCAGACAGGTCGTAAGTTCGTGCCTCTCCAGCTACAGTCCTTGACGACTGTCTGCTCTTTAGACACATGCAACTGCATGAACAAGACTGGCATCCTTATGTGCCCAGTATTTTTCCAAACCAGTTCCGTTACATGTTGATCTGTCAATGAGCATCTACACACGGATAAGCTCCTGACGGCTGAAAGCAAATACCTTCCTATACTCAATCAAGACTCCGTCCCTTAGCTGTTTGGGAGACGTGATTGTACACTAAGTTGGTTCACTTACAAACAAGCAATCAAACATGAACACATTACCAATACACACCCTGCGTCACCGCACCTGTAAGCAAGCAGACAGGTCGTAAGTTTGTGCCTCTCCAGCTACAGTCCTTGACGACTGTCTGCTCTTTAGACACATGCAACTGCATGAACAAGACTGGCATCCTTATGTGCCCAGTATCTTTCCAAACCAGTTGCTCGACTATGCGGTGATCGCAGCTTTAATAGTCCTTTCACACTAACGCGTAATCTAAATCAGATTGTACTTTATGTTCGAAATAGACCTCATCCGAACGTGTGTTGAGGTACCTTATGTGGATAGTGGACCCGTATCCTGATAATGTACATTTGAAGATCACCTAACGCACAAGGCATTCTATAATGTATGTTCACAACTCAACAAGTATTCACCCAGCCACCCACGTCCGCTCTCGCTGGCGCACACGTACACGCACGCGCACGCACGCACGCACACACACACACACACACACACACACACACACACACACACACACACACACACACACACACACTCACGCACGCACGCACGCACTTGAGTGAGAGAGAGGGAGCTCCCTCTCTCTCACTCACGCACGCACGCACGCACGCACGCACGCACGCACGCACGCACGCACACACACACACACACACACACACACACACACACACATTTCCCGTGCGAGCCAACGCAGCAATATGTGATGTTTTATATGAGGGGCATTCTATTCAATGCATGCGAAATCAACGTTCCAACTAGCGTGTTTTGGCATGCGTGGCGATAATTTTAATCCGTAAGTACGCTTCCTACTGCGATGATATCATTATGTACGCTTTTACTATATTGAACTTATACAATGTGGGATCCCACACATGAGACATGAACACCTGAGAAATGTACCACTGCAACATTGATTTCTGAGCAAAGAAGGCGAAGACCCTGCACTAGTTGACGTGGGGGTCCGGACCCCTACGTCAACTAGTGCAGGGTTTTCGCCTTCTTTGCTCAGAAATCAATGTTGTAATGGTACATTTCGCAGGTTTTCATTCATAGCTGGGCACCCCTTGACAGATGGAAGTATCGCCATATTCCCGGTTACAATGGCTACTGGCTCTTGGGAAAGATCCCCGGTTTGCTCAAACATGGCGGGACCCATGCTTTCTACAAAGAAGGCCACAAGAAATATGGGCATGTGTTCAAGGTACGCCTTTCAAATGCCACGGTGGTTGACAGGACAGTGGATAGCGATGCTGACAGGCAGTGATCACTATCCACTGTCCTGTCAAGCAATTTGGTGCGAGTACTCTAGTGCCTTGCAAGGTCAGCGCTATCATGATAGCGTTGACTTTGCAGGGCACTCCCACCTAATTGGCATTGGCACATAAGTTGGCATATTCACGTGAAATCCGCGCATTCCCGTGTGTGTCTGTGTGTGTGTGTGTGTGTGTGTGTGTGTGTGTGGTGTGTGTGTGTGTGTGTGTGTGTGTGTGTGTGAATGTGTGTGTGTGTGTGTGTGTGTGTGTGTGAGTGTGTGTGTGTGTGTGTGTGTGAGAGAGAGAGAGAGAGAGAGAGAGAGAGAGAGAGAGAGAGAGAGAGAGGAGAGAGAGAGAGAGAGAGAGAGAGAGAGAGAGAGAGAGAGAGAGAGAGAGAAATGTCTGAGAGAGAGAGAGAGAGAATCCAGAGTAATCATCATAAGACTTCGGGTGCTATGTTTGAAACCAATCTGTAAACGACTACCAACGAGACACTAAGAGGAAACAATATTTGAGAGGGGCTGAGGCAGGGGAATTAGGAGTTGACCCCTGGGGTTGATGGGCGGTTAGGTTGTCATGGGAGTCACGGTAGTCAGGGTTTGATCAGAATTTATTCTAATGTGAACAACTTGGGGAGTTCCCATAACCTTGCGGCTTAATCCGAGAGGTGATAACCCCATTTAAATAAATGAGAAATGAAAGGAAGACTGCTAGTGAAAGCATAAACTTCTGGCGGAAGTATCGCTCAGGTGAATTGAAAAAATCGAGTGCAATGTTTGCAGACGTGGTTTGCCCGCATTCCTACAGTGGTCATCACAGATCCAGCCAGTATCAGAGCCATAGCTCTGAGAAGCCGCCTCTTATTTTTCCCACTCTGTTCTTGAGCGGCCAGCAAGAAAAAATCTATGATACAGAAATCTTTACGATTGAGGAGTGACTGATAGTGTTTTTTGCGAGACTACCACAAGGCTGTCAGCAAGGCCACCTGTAACGTTACCGTGTTAACACTCCAACAAGCACATCACTCAGGCAATGTTGTGTAGTGTATATGCAGGCGGTGTGCAATGTTGTGTAGTGTATATGCAGGCGATGTAATACATAAAAAGCAACCTGGTATAGAGTTGTAAGACGAGCTTAAACAATGATGTTTCAGGAGGACATTTTAGCCTATTAGTATGTGCTCAGAGCTCTCTCTCCTCTCTCTCTCTCTCTCTCCTCCTCTCTCTCTCTCTCTCTCTCTCTCCCTCTCTCTCCTCCCTCTCCTCCTCTCTCTCCTCTCCTCTCTCTCCTCTCTC
>KV908524.1:206032-223532 GCA_002005505.1 Botryococcus braunii
GAGAGAGAGAGAGAGAGAGAGAGAGGAGAGAGAGAGAAGAGAGAGAGAGAGGAGAGAGAGAGAGAGAGAGAGGAGAGAGGAGAGAGAGAGAGGAGAGAGAGAGAGAGAGAGAGAGGAGAGAGAGAGAGAGGAGAGAGAGAGAGAGAGTGAGAGAGAGAGAGAGAGAGAGAGAGAGAGAGAGCTGCGCATGTTGCTGAAGGCGCATGTTGCTACTGAACGTTCGTGTGCGCGTATAACTGGGTATTCAGATGAGCTACCACGCAAAAACACCTCAATTTCGGCACGCTGTCTCTTGCGGATGGAGCCTAAATTTGAAAACTTAAATTGGACAACAATTACCGATAAAGTCTTGAACTTCATTTTTGTGGCAGTAGATTAGAGACTCTTGATGTAGAACTGTCAGGATAGAGCTTCAAACGCGGTGATTTCTCACACGTCTTCGCAAGGTGCGACACAAAAATGGCCTCACTGTTGGGGCTGTAACTTACCGTACACTGTATTTATTTAAAATTAAGAGTGAAGCCTATTCTAACCTCTGTATTTATTTGCAAATTGGCACTTGATATGTTTCTGATGAAAGACTGTGCGTCAATCTTTCCAACAATAAAATTTGGAAACTTTGTCAAAAGTGACCTCTTCGCAGTGTCGCACCAAAGTTGGAAGTGTTTTCACGCGGTCCCTCATCTGAGTTCCCAGTATGACCTTGCCCTCAATCCATGCCGAAGGAACCATTGAGAAGGTTCTGAGCCTTGCAGGATTAATCTGGATATGTTTTGAATATGGACGAGCAGATTCGAGTACCCGTAACCTAAACTCGAACGTCAACCCCCCCCATAGGGTAATGTCGCCGTTTGGATATGTTTCAAACAAGAAACGGCGACAATATATTCAACTCCAAGCTGGTGGCCTGTGTCCAATATATCTTTGACAGCATGGGTCAGCATGGGTCTGACCACTCAATGCACGCAAAGCTGTCCCTCTTTTTCTGAGCTGCAGATGCTAGGCCACGTCTCTTTTATGTCAGTCCTGCTTCCCCGCAACAATTTACCTACCATTCTACACATCTGTAGACAAGCTAGTCCATAATCCATTGTCCATTCTCTTCCACGATGGTAACATTGCACTTATCCATCTTCCTCTTCAACCCATGTCCACGATTTTCGCATTCCCATGGTCCTGCAAGTTTAGGAGGGCTCATTCTAAATAGCATATCTCCCATGTGAGTGTACACATGGGCTCATGAGTATACGTGGGTGTACAGTACAATGTACAGAGCACACGGATGCACCGATGTTGTTATCTCTACTTTTCCGTCGATGTTATTAAACTCTGCAAGTTTTGCTGAGTGGATGCCTGGCGGCCACATACACTGTTCAAGTTGGCTTGGAATGTGCTCTGCATCCATTTGATTCAAACTTCAAAATGTTTTATCTCATCTCCAGGCGAACTTAGGCGAATTTAAGCGAGTTGTGTGTGTAATAGCGAATGCAACAAGATGACGATGGTAAAAGTCTTGAACAGACTTGCCGGAAGGGTTCAATAGCTGCAGAGGAACATGACGCTATGGAATGTGGTCCCCTGCATGTTTCCAAATGTGACGCTTCAACGCCGTTGTCCAAAACTTGATGGAAGTCGCCAGGTAGGGAATGCTGCCAACCATGTGCTATCACATATCCACAAAACAAGGCCGCATGAGTGAGCCCGTTTATTTGCAGCGAGCATGACTAATCACCAAGCATATGTAGTAAGGCATTGTACATACTGCTGCACACCACTGCGCATTCTGCTTTCTGCGAAGCAGGTTATCAGATGCACGCTCGATTCAGTCACAGGGGTTTTTACAATAGAAATGGTAGTACCCCAAAAGTCACTCACGTGATTCTGCACGCCACGAAGCAGCATAGCCTCCCAGCCAGGCCCTGCGCCCCTGGGGATAACACGAACTCCTGGACCTGAGCAGCACCTGCAACTAACGGTGACTCCGCACAAGTCCAACAAGCCAGGCCCTTCTACGGCCTTTTAAATGTCTGTTCGTAGCAGCGCCTCTCCTTAGTAGCTTCAGGCTTTCCCAGTTCAGCATTGGGTTTCGATGACTTCCTATCCTCAACATAAGAACAGAAGGTTCAGGCTTTTCCAGATCATCATTGGGTTTGGATGACTTCTGTCTTCTGTAAAAGGGAAGGAAAGGAAGATTACATCCAAAGACCAGCCACTAGGGCTGAAGAGGACGGCAGTACAATGAAAGACCCATACCTAGCCAACTAAGGTCGCACAGCTGATCTGGGACAATATATAACATTAGTGCTGATCTGGGAAAGCCCGAACCTTCTCATTCCAAGCAGATCTGGGACTCTGGGATCTGGGACTCTCGACATCCAGATTTGTGCAGACCAAATCCTGTGATTTTTGTTGACCCGCACAACACTAAAAATGAAATGATTGTTGTCTTCTCGCACAAAGCATCTGTCGCTCATCTTGAACAGCAGCACACGACATGAAGTCAACATTGGCCTCTCGCAACACCACGATGTATATTTGACTTTCCACAACTTGGTCACATGCGCAGTGCCCTTCATATGCGATCTTTACCCTGGAGCCTGCAAGCGCGATGCAAATAACTCGAAGAAAAAAATGATGTCCCACCTCTTAACGGAAAAATGCTATCCCACCACTTAATAGAAAAACGAGCCAGCTTTGTACAGAACTTCGCAGCTTACTTTCACAGTCAGCTTAATTTGCAATCTCTAAGGCAATCCTCAAAGCTTTTCAACCAATATGAGATGGCTGTGCTATAGGACAGCCATCCGGCATCTAAAGAGGTTTCGGTTATACCCTACCTCATGATACTAGACGGGGCTGTATACATATATATACGATGTCTAGACTGGGAGATCTCCTCGAAGAGGACAAATCCAGACTATTGTGCCCTGAATTTCTGTGACAGCCCCGATCTGCCGACGCCAGTTAACAAGGTTGTGTCACTTGAGCACAGTGTACAGACATGCTACAGTAAATGGAGGACAGACTGAACAACAGGCACAACAGTGTCGGGTGTGCCCTGGACCTCGGTATGGCATGGCACCTCATCAGTCAAAACCCTCGAGCACTGCGCCAGGAACTCAACTTCAAAGGTCTTACGAGTTATAGGACGGCAATAAAGGACGCACACACTTCACGACCCCAAAACCCCTAGACTGCTTCCAATATGACATGCCTTATCACCCAGAAACAATGTCAAGATTGGGGGGTAACAATTTCTTAGATGCTTCAACTTCCATCCTGCACACCAGAGACACTTCCATTAAACACGTGGTGCACAAAGCAGCAACCTGTCTTCACGGCCTTCATTCCTGCTGAAGGGGCAAATTGACCATCAGCAGATATCTCACCCTTAATGTGTTTCATGAAATTAATGTGATTTCCATAACCATCTTCCTCCCTTCAACAGCTATACCACATCCACCTGTGCCAGGTCACACAGAGCATTTCTTCGAGCGCCCACTTTGATTGCGAAACATGACCACATTAATTCCACTACAAAGCGAGGGAGAGCTCATCCACGCCAGCCCTTCCAGATTTGCTCCACAGGATTCGGAGTCAGGGGCTGCGTCGAGAGCTGCCTCCCCCTCTGCGTGTGAATGCTGGGACGATGCACAAACGCAATCGACAGGACACACATTCCATGCCGTACTTGAGTTTCCGATCTATACTGCCTAGCATAGCTTCAACTCAGCAGGTGGAAAGGGCAGAAGACCTGTCCAGCTGCTGTGAGCTCGGTGCTACAAGATTACCCGGTGCAAAACTCCACGTACGGGTATAAAAGCACTGCTCTTTAACGATGCCATCTTTCTGATGGCACTCTGTAGAGATGATAACATGGAATAATACTTCACCCCAAGCTCTTCTTCTAGATTATGTCACGGATCACCAAACGTCAGCCTGCAGATAATCTTGAGGTGGCAAACCATGCAAAGATGGTCGCATGAGCACCTCAGGCCTGGAACAAAATTGCAATAAGCCCTGCAGATAGAGTAGTCTGCAGTCCAGACAACTTCGTTTGTGAACATGAGCAGGCTATCCCATTCATGATAGGGACATAGTGTTCCTGCATGCTCACAATCATGTGGCTATCCTGCTGCAGCATCCTTCATTCAAAACGGTGCTCAAACTTGCCGACCCTGTCAAATGCCGTCCACCCCATGGAGCCTGCAGCTGGACAGATCTGCCAGCGTTGCTTTTAGAGCTGGTCCTCAAAGACGCTTCTGATTTTTAGGCCCCAAGGGGCAGAAACAGGGAAAAATTTGCAACCCCACTAAACTTTTCAAGATCAATCCCGATCAGAATATCCTCATAACAAGGTGCACATAAATTGATACATACAGGATCTACACCCCACTGTGACTTGGGAGGCAGGCAGATTGCCCCTTGACTGAGCAAGTCTGACCGTCCACACTCCCGTTCTGGCAGTTGTGGGATGTGCAGGACTCGGAACACCAACTCCAAAACTAGCAGGAGCAGCATGCTCAACTTGGAATTCTCATAAGAGCTTCCTTGGTCCAAACTTCAACTAGCCGAGGCCTTTCGAGTCCAAATGTTAGTGTCACAAAGAATTGCACCCATGGAATGGCAGCAGTGCGCATTGAATGATTTACTTCCGATGCTCCCATCCATCCCACTTCAAGAACCACATGATGGATCGAATGCAGTCCAAAGAATGGCGCCTGCACAAAAGGACTTGACCAAAACCCAGGAAACTTCTGCGATGCAGGGCATGGACCAACTGCCCTTAACATCAAGCCTTGCTATTTTTGAAGAAGCAGCATACAAGCTCAAATGGAAACACATCGCCTTCACCAGACACTCCCAAAACAGATGTTTGGAAGGACTGAGCTTGGGAGCAGAGACGCATTCTGATTAAAGTGCCTTGCTTGCCTCACACTGTGACTGGACACTCAACATTTTCCTGCAACCCCATCCCACAAATGTCTCGTGAGACGAAACTCGCAACCTTCTCACTAGAATTTGCGAGAATAGTTGGACCCGATGCTGTTGCTGTCGTAAATCTGGACAGTTGCCTGAATTCGAAAAGGAAAGCAATTGTCTGTCCATCCTCTCCAAAGAATAACGACGACACAGACTAACAACATAAACACATACAGCACAGTCCTGATAACCTCTAGCCTTGTAGACCAAGATACTTCACACCTCCCTTACTGCCCCATGCAGGCACACGCGCACACACATCGGCATGCACCGATGCAAGCACAACACACACGCAGGCATGCGCCACAGACACAAGCACAAGCACAAGCATACGCGCACACGCAAACGCACATGCGCACACACACACGCACATGCGCGCGCGCGCGCGCACACACACACACACACACGCACGCACGCACGCACGCGCGCGCGCGCGCGCGCATAACATAAGATTGGAAAAGCACAATGATGGAGACCAAGATGCCCTATGGCGAAGGTAAGGGGGGTGGAAAGGAGCTGCAACCAAATGCCAGGATATTGTTAACGTACCTGAGTCTTGAAATGATGTTAGAGAATCCTGGACGCACAGAAGGGTCCACATGCCAGCATTCCCTTATCAACTTCACATATTCGTCATAGCAAACTAGTATGCCATGAAGGTCTCCTGCGTTTGGAATATCTGGCCGCTTATCATTGCGGAAAACAGCCCCAACAACCTGTCAAAATGCAAAAAAATATGTCAAAAGACAATAACAAACCAACTTCACCTGCTACACCTCTATTGTGCACCCTAGAGAACACCAGCACTGCAGCCTCATCCCCTAACCCAACTCTGTGCAATCCCCTGTGCAAGCACAAAAGAATACGCATCTTGTCTGACAACGTAGGGGAAACCTATAGTCATAGGTTCCTCCCAATGGCCTCCACACCCTTTAACCTTGTGGGGGGAACCCTGAATTTCCAAATTTAAACGTCCCTCTGACCTCGCTGTTGGAGCACAGTCCTACCCTCACTGGCCAGACATCTCACTAAACAGTCATTAAAATGGAAAGCAATGCTAGAAAGAACTGCCAAAAGGCGAGAGTACCTCCCAGTGAGATAGATCTGTCCAAGGGATTGTCCATGTCATCAGCTCCCAGAGGACTATGCCAAAGGAGTAGACATCTGCTGGGCAATCATAAGGTCGACCTTCCAGCACTTCTGGGGCAAGCCACCTGTAATCCACTTCAAGACTTAGGGGGGGGGGGGGGGGACAAGACCCTAAAAAATAAACACAAAAACTCTACACATCAGAGGGTCAAAAGGAAGACAAAAGAATGGCACCACAAATACGCAGTACTGCATCCCATACCACCGCGCGTTGCTAACAAAGTATGTGCATGTAAAGTGGAATTGTAATGTTCACAGATCTAGTCGAAGCCCATGCAAGAAACACACGCACCGTGGGTTAAGTGCGGCATTTGAGGAAAAACCAGTAGCAGCATTTTCATCTAAACTTTTCAACCTTGCAAGGTTGAAATCCGCCACCTTGACATTCCAATGCTTGTCCACCATCAGATTTGCTGACTTCAAATCTCTATGAAGCACAGGAGGGCATTGGCTATGCAGATACAACATGCCTTTTGCAGCATCGAGTGCCATACAGATCCGCCGGGACCAAGTCAGTGGAGCCGCCTCTACCTGCAATCCACCAAAAGCCTCATTTTGCCCCACTGCCCCAGACACATGAGTTATATCTGATAAACTCCGATTCACCAAAATGTGCATGGAAGCCAACCAACACTCGATTCTGGCAGTGCAAAGCAGGGCCTGGACAGAATTCCCTTTGCCAACATATCTCAATTGGAGGCCGCCCGACCATCTTGTGAACGCCAATGTTCAAAACCTCTCCAAAAAACTTTGCACTGAGATTTACCTCTAACACAACTTTGATTACAGTCTTTTGAAAACAGTCTTTGAAACCAACAAGAGGTACATAACATGTCAATCGACAGAGATAGGCCTCACTAGCTCTTGCTCTTGATATCGTTTTGAACACGGGTTTTAGTCACAACAATACTAACAAACAAAGCGACCCAAAAGCGCCTTGGAACCACACATTCTCCCTTCCGGCAGAAAAGAACAGCAAGGTCGCTAACTGCTGAGACCGGAGTCCATAAGCCCCCCTCAAGAACCCTCCTGCAAGGCATTGCATACCTGGTCCTCTCTTGCCCTTTGCAATACATCCAGGACGCTGCCCCTCGAACAGTACTCTGTCACAAGACAGGGAGGATCCAAGCACAGACCCATCAAGAGAACTGTGTTTGGATGCCGTAGGCTCGCAGCAACGGATGCCTCCTTTGAGAGGCGCCGCATGGTCAGACTGTCAGGCCTGCACAATGAGTATGCCCACTGGGTTTCTCAGGCCCAAACAAAGTACCGGCAAAATGACATAGACCAACTATAGGGTTTCATTACCTGCATACCAAACGCTCTCCCTCACCCCCCCCTCCCCCAAAAAAAAAGGGGGGGGGGAGAAGATACCGTATCGGCCCTAATTCATTTACCAATTTATTTTAATAGTTTCGAAGAATTTAAAACCTAAGGAACGTATCCTCCGTGACCCCAAAAACAATTAAAAGCCCTCCGAATTGTCCAGTGCCGCCCCAAAATCGTTGAAACCTCTCGGAAATTGCCAAATGCGGCCACCGGCGCCGCAGACGCTTGCAAATCATAAACTGTCATAAACTGAATTTAACCTGGACAAATGATACTGAATCGTCTAGCCACAACAACTTATTGGAATCTAAACACCTAGGGCATTTGCCCCCCCAAAAAATAAAAACCCTCTTCAATTCCGGCATGGACCCCGTAAATCGGTTAAAAACCTGTCAGAAATGTAAATTTGGGGGGGGGGGGGGGGACCCTCCACAAATCTATTTGGGCCGATACGGTCCTGAGTCACCAACCCGGATATTATCTCGGGGGGACATTTCCAGTGAACAATCAAGGACCCAATTGTCCAAGAGGGTAGATCAGTATCCTACACATTCTTGATATTGATCATAAACGCATGCCAGTCCTTCCTGTGGGTTGCCACTTTCAAATGGCAAAACTTGTAATCTTCTGTACAAATGTACTGTACACAAATCAAAAGTATGGAATTATGCCAGACCTACTTATAATTCTTCAACAGAAGCAGGCCGGTGCTCGAGTGCCTTCACATCCTCAAGGGGTTGCCGAAACTTTGGATACACTGAGGCTAAGTTTACACTTGGACACTTACCCTTCATTTCCACCTTGATGAAGCTGCTCCATGGTTGTTCGGCTTTGGAGGTGAAGTACTTTAAGTGCCACAGGGACTTCCCTCCATTTTCCCTGCACCCACCTGTCGTGTTGAGAGCAAAGCAGAGCACACTTGTGTAACAATTGAAATCCCATACGACCTACCACCAGGAACCCGCACAAAGATGCACAAGAAGAGAGACAGAGACACACGCCATGGACAACACTAAACGAATACCCCCACAAACTTGCTTTGCCCAGGACAACCCCCAGGTGATGAGGAAGTGTGAAGCCTGCAAACAACTGTAGAAGGAAAAAGGAGGCAAGGCTGAACTTACCTATTTCTGACATGCCTCATTATGTTCTTCCACTGCAGGCAATAATGAGAAAGAATGGAGATACAATAGTCCACAGCAGCTAATTATCGCTTTGATACACTTTTCTGTAAACAACATTTGCGCAACACGCTGATAGCACAGGTGTCCTCTAGACACCGAGGCTAATACATCAGACACATTTCTTGCACTCAGTGTGAGACACCCACCAGAAACACTTCTCCATAAGAACCCCGTCCAATACTGCGGAGAATTTGCAACTCCTGGAACTCCAACATTGGAACTCCACAGTCCAGTTGTGCAGGAAATTGAGAAACACTATGTGCAGAGCTCCCCGAGTTCAGGTGCCGCAGTTGGCTGCCACTTCCAGCAACATCCCCATCATCTGTCGGTCGTCGGCTGACCAAAAAGTCTTCTCTCCCCTGTGATTCTGCCGATCTGGAAAAGTAGACTTCGCCAGAAGGGCGTCTCTCCCACTGGGCATGCTCTGCAGATGCAGAACTGCCTAGAGATTTTCCCACAGGCCTGCAACCCAGAGCTATGGGAGGGGCTGTGATCTGGTAGCCAGCTCGTTCAAAAGGACTCAAGACTCTCCGCAAACGGACTGATGCAGGCTCAGCAGACCCTGTCTCGCTATCACTGAGTGCGGTACTTGCTGCCCTCATGGGAGGTTGGGGGACACGCGAGAGTGGAGGCTCCTGTTGGCAGGGCGTGCCATCAGAGGAGTCTGGAACAACAACTGCATCAGCTGTGCCACCTCCGAGTGCCTTGAGCCTCTGCCCGCTGGGTACTGCAACAGAGAAGGGTGTGAGATGGAGCTGTGTGTCAGGCTCCACCTTCACCTTCTCCAAGTGTGCACGTTGGTCTTTCTTAGGGAGCTCGCTGGCCTGATTTGCCCTTGCAGCCCGCCATCTATACCAGGCATAGCCGCCGCCAGAAGCAGCTGTTTGGACACAAACCAAAAGTCAAATTAGCAAGCAGAGACAGTGCCGGATTTCAAGGGGAGTGCAATATCAATAAACAAGCCTTCAGATAAAAGGTAGACCAAGTTGCAGCTACCCCTCCTCCACCACAAAAAGTAGCACCGTCAGAAAGGGCCTACAAACAAGTAGGCTCATAGGTGCATGCCAACCACTATATGCCATATAACTGAAGCCAGCCACTACGCACGACATATTCCTGACTCCTTAGTGAGGTAAATGAAAGTACCACATCATCGAACCGTCAGAACAAAAGAAACCGTTTGCACTCACGTGTGTACTGCCTTGCAATGACTGGTCTCCTTGGTATCCATACCAAAGTGAATACCGCAACCAGCAAAGGTGCTCAATAACAAAGTTTCCTCCACACGCACTGGAAATCATATGTGTCAACATACATTTCTTCAGAAAGCAGAGGGCTTGCCCAAGAGGCCTCAGGCAAGGAAGGACTTCGTCTTGGCCCCCCGGGGGGAGGGGCGGGGGGCAGAGGATAAGGACAGGGCCACCCATGCAACTTGGTCAGCACCGAAAACTAGGTAACAGGTCAACTGTGCAGAACATCTCTGAAAGTACTGCTTTTTTGTTTCCACTTTTGGCGGTACTTACCAAATAGTGCAAGGACTGCAGCAATTATGCCTCCTACAGCTCTATAATCCACGGCATTGTGATATCCAGGCAAAGGGGCCGGTGAGGGTGCGTCTGAAATTCGTGCTGATGGAGGCACAGTTACCTGCAAATACCAAGCATTGCCCATTGATTTGTGTTCCAGCTGATCTACTGCCCATTGCTGCGAGCTACAGACTCTAGACACGCTCCATTGTTTTCAAAAGCTCCCACCTCTGCAGCATTTATGACATATCAGTGACTAATCCATCTCTACAAAGTGTTTAACAGTATGCACTGCCTTAATAAAGAGGCCAGACGCTTACAGAGCTAGTCAGGGATCGTTATAAAAACATGCACAATCACAGCTATTGCCGATTCACATAACTAATCATGCTATCTACAAACCATACAGGTAGTATATAGAGTGGCACCGTCTGGGCACCTTAAACACTAAAATTCGGTGTTGAGCACCGAAATGACACACACACACGCACATGTACACACACACACACACACACACACACACACACAGACACACACACACACACACACACACACACACGCACGCACGCACGCACACGCACGCACGCACAACGCAAGCGCGCGCGCACACACACACACACACACACACACACACACACACACACACACACACACACACACACACACACACACAGAGACAACCATACTAGTCCACACACACAGGTATCGTTGGGTACAGACACCTACTGCAGAGATTCATGGGGTATGAAGTTCACACGCCCATGGCCCCGCCCACGATTTACCAAACACATAGGAAAACCACCGTTTCTGCCGGGTTAGGAATTGAATTGGAAATGACTCCATCACATTTGCTCCCTACTTAATTGCAAAATTCCAGCCGGTGTGGCTCCTCCCCCACCTTCCGGCTCGTGCATATCTGTGCACGCTCACAAAACATTCGAGGGCATGTTTTTGAAGGGTATATTTGAGCGCTGGGCCCGAGCAAGTCATGACCAGGAAAATCCTCACCAAGGCACCAGGTATCTTCACCAGATCCAATCTCGAAATGTTTACACCCCTTTTCACCCATTTGTCCAAAAGTTCAGAAGGCAGTTTTGGGTCTGCCAACTCTGCTTGCAGTAGAGTAACGTTTTCTGGCGCACTGGAAATGACCATCATAAGGCGAACAAACGGTGGTTGAATCCCTGCCCAAAGCCCCACACTTAGACACACATAAACTGACTTGCCCCACAGAAATGTGCACTAACTGTCAAGATTTATCCCCAGTTTGGTAGGCATCGCTGCTTACCAAACTAAGCACACGCCACTGCAAGATCTCTGGACTGTGACTTGTGGACTTCACTGGCTTCCTTATCTGCTTCATGAAGAAGAGAACTGCGATACACTGACACCAAAGGCTCACTTCTCTCACACCGAAGCCTAAAATCCCAAGACTTTAAAACACCAGCTTGACAAAAAAGAAGTACCACACGACATAACTGCAGTACACAAGTACTTCAAATTCGGAGCAAAACGCAAAATGGAAAAACAACTCTCTTGGTTTTCCAACAATGCACATGCCCTGCAAACGACACATTGTCATGCGCTTGGGCCCCGCCCCTACCCCCTAGCCAAGATATTGAAATGCAAAAAACAAAGTGCTGACCTGGATCCGATCCATAAGTAGCACTAACAGCTGGGGCAGAAGCTCGCGGAATAACCAATCTGCTTGATAGCACCGATGGGGACAAGCCGCCAAAAAAAGTTTGTGATCCTGGGCCCTCCAACGGCAAGTACTCCTCCACTGCCTCCATGGCAATTTCAGACAAATGCACAGATGATAGCACAGAATCAAGCACGTCCACCGCAGTCTGCAATCACCCCGGAGCCGAGAATTTCAAGACCCTAACCTGATTGTCTTCAGGTCCAACACCAGTTGACACACTTTCAAACCAGTCCAGATCCCCACCACCACCACACCATCTTCGACAGGCCTTATAATCTCATATTCCACAGGAGCCGATGGGTTTTCAGAATCACTCCTGAATCTGAAAGATGTAACTGCTGCACGCGGTAGTCAGTCTTCTACATGTTGTGATGGAAGCCAACAAATGCTTACTGAACACAATGTGCAAGAACACCCGACTATCGGCACCAGCGTGCCCACACACGCTCGGCTTCACTTAGAAACCCACAGATAAGCCGATGCATGCCATGCCCTGCATCGATTTTAACAATCTTCTGAGCGCTCAGATACTTTGTCTCCCAGCAGAAACTGGACATTTGCTGCATGTGCATGCAAGCCCTCACCTGCCTCAAGTCATCGGAAAATGGAATCAGGTTAGACCCATGAAGATCCATTTGCAATTCTGCGACAACGGGACCAGAAGCAACCTCTGAAAGTTGACGCAATGAGATGCGCTTCGAGTGAATGTTGAACTTCTGCACTCCAGGTTCTGGAAGCCCCAGGCTTAACGTCAGAATGCCAGCACAAACAACTATCAAAATGAGCCCTAACACCAGGAAAAGGAAACATATGTGGAGGAGGACTTATTCTTGAATCACAAGCTAATGAAGACTCGATACTCTGAGCAGGTACTCCGAGCGACAAATGTTCATGACGTACCTTGCGTCCCCGAAGGAAGACCTCCTTTACCAGCGACAAGGGCGACCAGGCAGACCAGAAGGTATTGCTGACAGCCATGTGTCACTCTGGGCGACATCACCCCAGCAATCACCCACAATCACCCTGGACCACCCACTCAAGTCTGAATGCTAACAATACAATATTAAACGAGGCACAATGCAAAGGAAGAAATCCCAAGCTTGCAAGCAATTTCTGCAGCTTCAATCTCACGGTTTAGGCATTGACTGAATCTGTTCCCAGACACTCAAAGCTCTGGCACTCCTGTAGGGGAGTCCAGGCCGTTAATAAAGATAGAACACAAACAATGGATCTCTGCAGACACCTAATCTATCAATATTCCACTTCGCTACCTAATAGGGATAAGCGCAGGCCCTATCATACATACCTTGTCGCTTGAACAAGTAAGGAAGTCCATGTGCGCCCGCCAATTAAAGACCGTGCCCTTTGCCTCCACGCCAACGCCAACCTAAACCTAACTTAGCGCCATGGTGTTCGCTTGCTGACAGGGTGTGTCACTACCCTTTTGGGGGAAGGAGGGGGGGGGCAGGTTTTCTTTTCAGTGATCGATCCTCCCGTGGAGAACTTGCTCAAAAGCACGGCCAAGGTCAACCACGGAATTTCTGTATGCTCAACCTGTGGAGTCTGCACGTAAACTTTCAAATTCAAATTGTAGCTTTGCCAAAGCATGCCAACCCTGACACGGACTAGAAACCCTGCACAGCTGCGGTCCGGCCTTCATCATTCTGTAAGGCACTCCGAGAGCACGTTAAGCAGCCAAACCCATACTACCTCACGTTTGGGCTGCCTAATGAAGCCCAACGTTTCTACGAGCCCCCTGTGGAGCCCATCTACAGTTATCGGCGCAACCACTGCCAGTTCCTCTATCTGGTACGAATTCCATGTCGATGGGCCACATTACTAAGGACACGTTTCGTTCCGGAGATCCTGCACATGCGGTCACGTGGATCCTGCTATCGTCGCATCTCGTTTTGGAGCGGGCACTGCCACCCTGGGGAAGCTACAGCCTGGAATTGACGTCGGCCCCACTCCCCCGTTTGGTTGAGACCGGGCCATTTTAAAGTCGTTACCTACAGGACATACCGTGCCTGTCTGGAAGAGGAGGCACTTGTCTTCTCTTAATGGCGCCGGAGTCTTGTGCCCTGCTTGTCTGCGGTCGCTGTGGGACTATTCCTCCCCAGTCCATCTGAGGTTCTGGACAGCCGTCCTTAGGAAGGTTATCTCTGAGCACAGGCCCTTGTGGGCTGAAGGCTTCGTTAAGTGGAGTTTGTTGATTGGAATTTCTATGTATCCACCATCATCCTCCGCTTTCGTGGAAATGACTTCAGCAAAGGCGCCGTAGCTACAGCCCACCGGCAAATCTATCATGAAGGCTAACTTGAAAATTGGGATTGAACGACAATAGTGTTGTTATTGGCAGGAGTGCTGGTGAGGAATTCCCGTCATGCAGAGCAATGGCTTTCTTGACTAGCAATCTTGCGTAGCTACGTCGTGATGGGCCGTTTCTCCTCGGGTGCTTTGTCGCACTCTACGCACCTTACTAGTTAGCCATCTGATGGGAAAATAGCACCCTTTTCATCTGGAGGTGGGATGTGTGGGCTCTTTGTTTTCGGGTTAGAAACGGTTTGTTGGCCAGATACCTCCTCAGTTGACAAGGTGAAGATCTGGCGTTTGGTTATTTCAAACTTTACAGGATCGTTTCTGATCAATGGAAAACTATCAGTGTTCAGCATATACGGATTTTGTTGAGGGATCTGGGTTTTTGTTCCATCGAATTTCACATGTATCATCCAAAGGAAGGGTGGGCATGCATGGGCAGGGGGAACACCTATGGTCTCTGCTGCATTTTGTTTGCAAGTCAATATCCACATTGGAAACAAACATGAAGCATCAGGTTTATCAAGTCGCCCTGTGCACGGTGGGACAGGCCGCAAGATATCTTTTCAAGACCAGCAGGGCTGTCCGTCTGATGTCAAGATCATTGTGAATGCAACACCATGAAGGCCCATTGTAGTCCTTCTTGGACTTTGTTGGCCTTTTGGGCGGTGCTTCAGACATTTTCGCATGGCCAGCTCTATGGCAACGTATATGTCATAAATTCCAGAGTAAAGTATTCCTCTGAGCTCAGTACTGCCTTGAGCCGGAACGACTCACGGACAATTATTCTGAACAGCAACATAACCACCGACGGCCATGAACAGCCAGTGTATAGCAGCACATTTATCGGAAGTGGCAGGCATGCTATTTCCCCTCTCCTTGTGTTCCGCTTGTCACACAGGGTTTCTGGTATGTACTTGAGAGATGTGCCACATGTGGCTGTAGGCCAGTGCAGCTGGAAGAGAGACCAAAATGTTACTGTTGCAGAGGGGCTGCAGAAGGAGCTTGTGTCTGAGTAGGCTTGTAGGGTCTTCCATCCATGGCTCATATGCGGTTTATGCAACATCAACTGAGGGCTGAATTGCTGCCGCTTATGTTCTCTGGCATAGGGATTTGTGTAGTATTTTTGTTTTGTTGTTGGTGTCACATTGGAGATTCAAGCCTGTCGAGCCTGTGGTGGAATGCTAGTGATAGCTGCTTTTACATTCTTGTGCAGGTCTTTAGTAATTGAACCCTCAACATCTGAGGGTCAAGATGCTGATGGAGTAGTTTGGAGTCTGCCAGCCTTTGTTCCACTGCTGAACATAAAAGAGGGAGGGAATCTGTTTTTGAGCAATTTCACGATCATGGCAAAAACTGACGAATGCAATCGGGTTGCGCCAAAACGAGAGTGGTTTCTCCTGGGCAAGCACATGAGCACGCCAGTTTTTGGTGGACTTCTCCCTCGGGCATTTGTTATGGCACCATCTATTGGAGGAGATGTGTTGGATGAAAACCCAGCTTCTGTAACCTTGCAGTCCATGCGTTTTAAGTTCGAAAGGTAACACAAGGCTGGTCAATCTGAGCCTTTGAAAGTGGTAGTATAGTGGCAGAGGCAGTGTGTACCTCAAAACAATCTACAGGAATGTCAGGGGCTTCTGTGGTAATGATCAATAACTACCTGAGCCCCTGCTTGCATAAGCACCCCACCCGACTGGAGGAGTTTCGTGCCCGCCCTCCCCGCTCCCCCTACACACACACACACACACACACACACACACACACACACACACACACACACACACACACACATGCACATGCGTGCCTGCACGGGCAACATTATTTGCACCCCGGGGGGTTTTAGTTGTGAGCTTAACCATTTTTGGAACTATGAGCATTCTGGTTCTGCATGAAAAGAACTTACCTTAATATCCGGTTTGTCCCATGGGTGAGTGTGTGTGTGTGTGTGTGTGTGTGTGTGTGTGTGTGTGTGTGTGTGTACGCGTGCGCGTGCACATGTGCGGTCGCAACAGTATGTGCGGTTACAGGCTGCCATGCAGTTTCCTCTGTTTTGCAATTGCTTCTATGACTAACATGAGTGCAGAGTCGTACAGCCATTTTCTGTGTTTCCCTGGTGGTTGTGATGTGCATTGTAATTTGCTTGTCATGAACGATTGCTAACTTTCTGGCACTGGTGCCGTCAGATGTTGCAAGACAACGATTGCTGCGATGAATGACCTGCTAGCTGTGGCTCAGCTGAGCCCTGGACCAAACATGCCAACAAAGCTGGAGGTCGATGGAATGGTTGTTCTGTACTGCCCGTCCTGCCTGTACCAGGCCATGCCACTTGGGACGACATCTATGGGCGCGTCGGACCGTCCCAGTGCATATATCAACCTTGTGAATACCACTGTCATGTGCACGCTGGAGCCCTCACCGCCGTTTCAGCACTGGCATTGGATTGTGCCGGTCGTGGTAGTGGTTGGGTTGCTCCTGCTGGCAGGTCCAATCATATGGTTTTGGCGTAGACGTTGCCGACAAGAGCGGGAGGCAGTGTCTGCGGGAGTGTCGCAACCAGAGGGTCTTGTTGTAGGAGTTCCCTTACCCCATGCTATGGGTGAGTATGTTAAGGGCTGGGAGGGGGAACCTGCATTGGGTGATGTCGCTGTGATGGAGCATGTTCATGTTATTCAGATTGCAGACCGTTGA
The DNA here is from genome assembly GCA_002005505.1 of Botryococcus braunii. Taxonomy (NCBI): domain Eukaryota; kingdom Viridiplantae; phylum Chlorophyta; class Trebouxiophyceae; genus Botryococcus; species Botryococcus braunii. The sequence continues at coordinate 222,913 of KV908524.1, forward strand.
TTATGGGCCACACAACGGCTAGCTCAGGGTATCCGGCCCATTCCAGTTCCGTCCAAGCAGGTTTCTGCTGAGGATTGGGCAGCAGTCAGAGACCTAGTGAGTCACTGGGTAACACCCATGTTCTGCCTGTTGAAGGGAATGGTGCAGTGTGCTTAATGTACTTGCTTCTGGACATTGATACTTTCCAATAGCTTTCTTTGAGGGACTGCAGCTGGTCAGCAAGGCTGGGTGTTTGTGTGCCAATCACGTTTTGAAAATGAACATGTGTGCAGCAAGCTTGCAGCCAAATATGGAGATTCTTTATACATCACTCTTTAATGGGCGATTGGCTGCATGTAACATGCTTGTACGCTGAGACATGTTTTCACATCCTCCGTTGTAGAGGGGGTCGGACACTGTCTCATGGAGGTAAGGAGCTGCATGTTGTGCGGAGAGTGAGCTAGGTATAAGTGGTGCAAGGTGGAGATGAATGTAAAGCGAGGCACGCATTAGATCTGACCTTTTGAAAGGGTTCAGGACCAAGCGGATGTTGAGAGGCATTGGCATTTAAGGGCAGAATATAGTCTCGTCCCCAGAGTTGTTGCTCTGGCCCTTTGCTTTGTTGGGATATGTTTGTTCAG
>KV908524.1:233532-243532 GCA_002005505.1 Botryococcus braunii
AACAGTATCAAATGCCATCATGATTATGATATCACATGATACTGCTAGAAAACTGGGGAGAGGAACCCTGGGAGAGGATGCATTCTCCTATCGTAATCAATGTAATCAATGTGCTGCTGTCGCTACCGTTAGTGCTGCAAGCACTGCTTACACCTGCTAGCATCACTGACCTGCTCCTTATATAAGCAGTACTACTGCTATTAAGGTACACCAGCACTGCATTTGAGCTCAGAGCATATTTTTCCATTCCCAATAAACACCTCCAGAATTCTTCGAAGCCAGGCGTGCAACGTATCCGCTTACGTGTATTTAAGCGTTACGTAATGCTTAAATGCACAGTCACTTGCCTCATAGCTCTATATTTTAACGTTCTAGCTTCGAAGCATATAGAATTCTATATGTCATCCTGAGAAAAGGTCACCGTCTTAGAACCGTACGCGAAGGAAGTGCCTGCAGGAAGTGCCAGCTGGGCTGAACGTGAAGAGCACTAGTGTAAGGCCGTTCCCTTACTCATAATTATGACGACTTACCTTCAGGATCCTTCCCTGTCCTAGATGTCGTGGCAACTTGGTTGCCAAGAATTGAAGAGTACTCTTCAATTCTTGGCAACCAAGTTGCCACGACATCTAGGACAGGGAAGGATCCTGAAGGTAAGTAGTCATAATTATGAGTAAGGGAACGGCCTTACATGACTTATAATGGAACGGCCTAACATGCATGAGGCAGCATAAGAGCGATGACCAAAGCGTGGCAATACATATTGTTGACAAACGCACCTGCACGATGAACAGGCTGTGGTAGAAGGAGGCATGTCCGTGGTACTTCGAGTCGAGTATCTTCCGACAACTCTGGGGAGAAGGGCCGAGGAGGTCAAGTAACAACCCACGCACCTCGGCCCGAACGTCTTGAATCCCCTCGTCATCTACACGTACGCTCTGCAGCAAAAGGCGCCGGGGTAACACTGTTTACTGTGAATATTCACGGTTGTGACTTATGTGACTGATTTTCACAATAGACCTACATAGGTCCGTAAACCCCATGGATAGGTTGGCCCCTTGGTTGGCCCCATAGGGTTGGCCCTTGGTTAGCTATAGCCCCATGGGATTGGCCCCTTGGTTGGCCCCATGGGGTTTGCCCCTTGGCCCCTTGGTTGGGACCATGTGATTGCCCCTTGAGGTTGGCCCCTTGGTTGGCCCCATGGGATTGCCCCTTGGGGTTGGCCCCTTGGTTGGCCCCATGGGGGCACTGCTACCAGGCTTATAAAGGCCAATGCAACAGGGCTCGGTTGCGGGCATGCGCACTAAAAATAATCAGTATTTAGCTTGGTTAAGGAAGGAAGGGATTGCTGCTCGGATTGCTTAAGGGCGCCAGCGCCATAGGCTTGATATTCCCTCCTTCCTTCTGTAAAGCTTCACATCAAGCTTATCGCGCTAGCGCCCTTTAAGCAAGCGGTAACCAGCTAGGTAGGAAGTTAGACGATGTCAACAACAGCGGGCCCGTACTTGTTCGCTTTTATGGATGCAAGAGGGCTGGAGGCGAGAGCCTGCGGCAGTACAACTACGTTACTGTACATCAACTACAGCAGGGCGTACTTGTTCGCTTTTTTGGATGTAGGAGGGCTGGAGGCGAGAGCCTGCGGCAGCACAGATTGAGCCGATAGTCGGCCGTACGGTATCCCTCAGAAAGTTCCCCAAGTAAGGGATGTTGTAATACACCTGCAACCCAATGTATGGTGTGTTAACAATGTTTTAATACACCAGCAACCCCAAGTATCCACATGAAAACTTGAGGACACACACGCACACGCACACGCACACGCACACGCACACACACGCACCCACACGCACACACGCACACGCGCACACGCACACGCACACACACACACGCACGCACACACGCACACACACACGCGCACACGCACAAACACACACACACACACACGCACACGCGCACACACACACGCACACACACACACACACACACACACACACCACGCACACGCACACGCACACGCATACGCACACGCACACGCGCGCGCTTAAGTATGTGTGCGCGCACGCGTTCGCGCACCCGAACACACACAGCACCTGTTCAGATCTTGAAAAAGGAGGGGCAATGACAGGTAGAAGCTGTCCGGGCTTGGAAAAGTGATGAACATCTTTTGTGGCGCTGCCAGTGTTGTACTTTGCCTAGAATATGCCGAAGGAGAATCATATGATTCCAATTCATTGCCTAAGACGAAGAATTTCCAAAATGGGGTTCTGCGCTGCCCTGGAGACAAATCTCTCACCAGGGACTCGAGCCAGGGCGTATGATCATACTGCGCAGAAATACGAGGTCCATCTCGTCCAGGCTCCAGTTTGAAAACTGTGTGGATGCGCACGTTGGGCCCGCCCAGCAATGTGACCAGGGCAGGCCAGACCCTGCTCTCCCACAAGTACCATCAATGATAATACCATGGTACACCAGTGATTCAGCGGTACATACCGCTACGCATACTCTGTGCCATAAGGAGTCCTGCTCTGTATAGTACCAGTATACTTAGCAGTACATGCCGCAACATGTACAAGTACAAGTGTACTATGTGCATCAGGAGTCCGAGAATAGCTACTCTGATCTACTCAGTGCACCACCTACCGTACAATAATCAATGTCATGTGTATCGCATTCTCTGCACCTGCTTTGCCCCTTACTCGAGCTCAGCCATGTCGTGCAGATGTTGCCACTACAGTGATCAATTTGATTATTAAATCCGCCCCTCATTAATTATATACCCAGGTCAAAGTCACTTTCACATTAAATCAACATGTTAGCAGAGTCAAAGATACCCTTAAAGCTTTGATTGATCGAACAGTCACCAGAGGCAATCATTTGCTCATATATATGTATGATACATCCAGCCCGAGCACCTTACCAACAGTACTCGATGAGGTCCACTACCACCACATGCGTGGCGGGGTCATGTATCAGGCGGATGTACTCCACTGCCAGTGCCATGTTGCTGAACTTCCAAAGCTGCGGAAGAAAGCAAACTTTCACTCAGCCATTTGCTTTAATCACCATCAGTCATCAACTTGATGGTAGGTGTAAGAATGATACGTGCATCCTGGTGCCATGCAATTCACAGCGGTATGTGGAATGTGTAATCCGAGGCCCGGGAAAATTCCAAATGCAACAATCCTACTGATTGTCAGCGTGCAACAAACCTGCATGACCATGCCCGTCTATTGATCGCCATGTTTATCCCTAAAGTTATAAGGTAAGCACCGTATTTATATCGGCTTTGTGCTTATCAAGATAATCTGCCCTGACCAGTACGCTAGTGCCAGGAATGCAGGCAGTATGCTTCGAAGTGAGCAACATATAGTTGGGCCTTGCGGTACAAAATATATTGAAAAACATTTCAAATCTTCCAGAGGCTAGTGAAGGAAGAGCGTTGCGGAAATTGAGAGATATGTGCGATGGAGGGCTCTCACGTGATATATCCCAGCAATCCCTTTACGCCCTTTGACTCTGAAGAACAGATGGTCGAAAACGGCATCTTCAGTGAACACCTGACCATGGAAATTTCGTGTGTAAAGCCATGTTGCACGTTCAAGTTCCCACTGGACGTTAAAAACCCACGGCACATAAGAACGGGGAAAGGGATAATCACCCTGAAGACAGCCTTTTGAATGTCTCCATGACTACTTAATAGACAATCTGCAAAAAATAATTGTGTGAGAAACTGGTTTTGACCATCAAAACACCATTATCAGCACACAGCTAGCCAGAGCCACTTCTCACAATGGATGCAAATGCAAGCCACTATTTGATGAATATTCGATGAAAAACCTTTAAATGCCTTTCTAATGTCCTGTTGGATATCCTGCATGCTCTTCCACTGCAGGACGCCCAGACTGTCGAAGTCGCCACGGACGCTCGATCAACTGCAGAACTTATCTCCGTCAAGGTAAAACACCCCACTCGTTATCAATTCGATATATACTCGATCAACCTCGTGGCATTAACAATTGCATCTCTGTAGTAGAGGACGTGCCCGAGATCCTGGTACCTAATAAGCTTCCGACCTACAATGCTGAGATTGTGGAGTCGTACCTCGAGACCTGAGGCTGAGCCGCTGAGGTACCGCACCTGCAAAACATCTGCCGAGTCGGAGTGCCGACCGGCAGTGCCGACTCGGCTGCGGTATCCAGGATCCCGGAAGCACACCCCCACCGGGTAGGGGACCCCCCGGGGTCCAGCAACAGAAAGGATTCTAACTCCATACTTCTAACACCATATAGAAAAAAGTGTGGGGAGTGTGGGCGTTTATCCCAGTGGTATCGGGATAAACACCATAATTTGGACAAATGCAGCGCTGTACGCAAAAGTCCCGGATTCCACCCTAGGGACCGCAGGCCTGCGCGCTGCGCAGTGCACCCTGCGCTGTATGCCCGAGTCCCGGATTTTACCCTGCATGCACTCACATATCTCCCCCACCCCTGCATCCACCCATCTTTTGTCCGCACCCCCAACCCATCCGGTGCACGTGCCCATGGAAGTGTAGCATTTTGTCAGTATGTACTACTAGGGACCCTATAGGGTCCCTCCCCCCACCCACGGGATTGTACATCCAAACTGGTTGAGCCCATTCTCTGGGGTTGTCTCTTCAATGGTTCATGTGATTTTTTCGTTTGGCAGAAACGAAAAGGATATTTTCATAAGGGTTCGGCCGTGTTTACCGTTGTTGTTGTATCGTACCCGTGTGTATAGGTTTGGTTGGTGGTCCCGGTTGGAGATATATATGGCCAGTATCTCCCACCAGAACGTACAGGGTACATGCAAGCATGGAGGCGCCTACGCATGCATGGAGCCGGCTATGGTGTTCTTGCGTAAAGCATCTTTGATAAACGCATCAATATTGTTTCACGGTTGCTGTTATGGTAGGGTTCTAGTTCCCTAATGTATTATGTGGCAAGAACACATCGGAATATCATCACGGTAAACACATGGTATATGGTACATACGCTCCAGACTCTCATCCTTTCGAGTCGGGACAGTCCCGATCGTGGCAGATTTCAGGGTGAAATGCGATAGTACTAGTGTGGGAGTTCCCAATACTACAACCAACCCCTCTGAGTGGCAAGGTTGGGGGGGGGGGGGTGTTCATCAATTCATTGGATTACCAAACGTCCAAGATACATGATCCTATATTGGATTGCCAAACCCCCAACATTGGATCACCAAACCCCACACATACAACCACCGAACCTCCCACATACAATTACCAAAGCTCCCACATACAACCACTAAAACCTCCCATATAGGACCACCAAGACTTTCCACATAGAACCACCAAACCTTCAGGTCATCTTAAAGAACCTGGAACCAGCTGAACCCAGGTTTATAAGGTTGGTCCAAATCTTCGAAGGACACGATCCTATATAGAATCACCAATCGGCATAGGACAAAAAAATCCGCCAATCCTCCAACATGTACAGTCCTACATCTGACCACCCACAGGCATCGGGCAGAAGATCACCAAACCTTCAACACTGCATGATCACATACAAGAACACCAGCCGGCACAGCACATGCAATCATAAAACCTCCAAGAAGTCGCCTGGCACCGAGTCGAGGTCGAGCTCGTGGACGGGGCCGACCTTCAGCCTCCAGCCTTCTAACTCGCTTCCAAAGGTCTCCGTTTGCGATCCGGCCCTCCCATCTTGGAGGGGGACCCATTCAGCGCCCAAGCTCACAAGAAGGCCACTGAGCCCCCCGGCGGCTCCCGACGGCCGTGAGATTGATAAGATATCAATCGAACGAGGCATGGGCACCGTGGGTCGGAGACCGTGCGCAGTGACTCCCCCTGCGGGCTCCCTGCCCGGTGTCTCGGGGTCCCCAGGACCGCTGCCGGGGCTAGAGCCGCCCTCCTGGCACCCCATGGAGGCCCGGCTGTGCGGCGCGCAGCTGGGTGTTTCGGAGCAGGCGGGGCGTCTGACGGTCCCAGCGCAGCTCCCGCGGTCCCCCGCGGGAGCCTGGCCTTCCAGCAGTTGTCTGAGGCCAGGTTTGGCCACTGGTGTCGCGCCTTGGGACGGGGCCGCCGCCATGGGAGGACTCATGGACGGCCCAGTGAGACTCGGGGATGGCCTCTGCATTAGAGAAATTTGGATGGATTTTGCCGCAATAGCCAAGACGTCAAGATGAGCGGCGTCCTTAAGAGCCATGTCCACTCTGTGCCCTGGGGCCAGCAGCTGCGGGACGACTGGACGTGAGTGGACAGGGAAAGCAGGTTTCAATGCATGTAAATCACTTGTAAATGATGTGTTTGACCGCTCCCTGGACGTGATGACTTTGACCTCTCTTGTTTGATTCATACCCCAGTTTTCAGAAAGGTGGCCAGTTGTTCTTCACCCTTACTATCCTGGGCTCCTCTCATAAATAATTAGATAAATGCAGCTGAAATGTAAAGAATATGTACGAAGCTGTTGTACGACGCACTCGGATATATTAATTTTGTGGGAAACAAGAAGTGACCGGTCGTCTTCCAAACCAAAGAGTCAGATGCCTTGGAAGCAAGGACAAGTAGTTATGGATACCCTCCCTTTAGATCTTTGCAGCAGAAGTACCGGTAAAGCCAAATGGCTGCAAAGACAAGCACTGGTTGCTGGAAGACTGGACAAGTTTATTAAAAGAACCAGCATATGCAATGGACACACACACACACACACACACACACACACACACACACACACACACACACACACACACACACACACACACACACACACACACACACACACACACACACACACGCGCGCGCGCGCGCGCGCGAGAGGAGAGACAGAGACAGAGAGAGAGAGAGAGAGAGAGAGAGAGAGAAAGAGAGAGAGAGAGAGAGAGAGAGAGAGAGAGAGAGAGAGAGAGAGAGAGAGAGGGGGGGGGGGAGGGAGGGGGGAGGATCAGCAGGTCCGGAGCAGAAGAGGAAGGGGGGGGCTTCAACCTGAAGGGCTCGCAGAGCTGGGCAAGATTGAAGCCACTGCCTCACCATCAAGGCGGGAACATTGCAGGGCAGCTCATAGTTGCGTGGACTGTGCATTTCACTTGGAGGATCTAGATACTCCATACACCTGCACACACATGACGTACTCCTGTCCATATGCGCGATCAACACCATAGCCACCAAAGGTGATGAAGATCAATAGTGCTCACCAAAGGCGATAAACATCAGTGCATACCACAGGCGATGAAGATCAACAGTGCACATTAAAGGCGATGAGCATCAGTGCATACCAAAGGCAATGATCATCAACAGTGCACACCAATGGCAACGACCATCAGTGCAAACCAAACGCGATGAACATCAGTGCCTGATGGGAAAGCCCGAAAATGTGTGATGTGAAGGAATGGACATAATTGATGGATGAGCACGAAGATGACCGATCGAGAAATGACAGCTGGCAAGCATGCACGTGGACGATAGGAACGAATGGATATGAATGATGGGGGAGGCTTATCATCGGCACATGTGCAAGAACGAAATGGACTGGTGGGGAAGCTTGGAAAGGATTGATGGGCAAGCATGCACGTGACGATAGGAAAGAATACAAATGAATTATGAGAGACGCTTGGAAATGACCGGTGGGAACGAAGGAAGATGACAGGTGGGGAAGCACGGATCCGGAAGTCGATGACCAGAAGCATTGAAAATGATCAACGGAGAAGCTTGAAATCATAGACAAGAAAGAGCGAAGATTATTGTTGGAGCAGCTTCAACAGGGTGATGGGAATGACGGACGATGATGGGTGGGGGAGCTGTGGAAGACGAGGGATAGAAAAGAAAAAGATGTTTGATGGAAAAGCACGATAGTGGATGATGGGAAAGAATGAAAATGACGGATTGGGAAGCTTGGAAACGAGGGATAGGCAAGAACGAAAATGATTGATGGAGAGGTAAGAAGAATGGATGGTGGGAACGGCCAACCGAACGACAATGATTATTGGGAAAGCTTTGAGAATGACTGATTCCTCCTTACAGACCATGAAAACTGATAGTACAAGCTTATCACGACAGGGAATGGACTTATATGCCCCAGACATAAAACCATAAAACCACAAAGGCCATTCATGACAGGGGATGCAGTACAAGACAAGCACTGGATGCAATCCCATGGCCCTGACACTGTACGCCATAGGCCAATCGAGACACACGATGCAGTACAAGACAAAAAGGGCAGGAGATGCAATACATGACAAGCAAGGCAGGATATGCAGTACATTACAAGCAGGGCAGGGGAAGCACTACATGGCGTTAGCATTGAGAGCCTACGGACAGTTGAACAGCGTACGCAGTACAAGACAAGCAGGGCAGGGGATGCAGTACATGACAAGCTGGGCAGGGGATGCAGTACATGACAAGCAGGGCAGGTGATGCAGTACATGACAATTAGGGCGGGGGATGCGGTACATGACAAGCAAGGCAGGGACTGCAGTACAGGTCCGGGACAATGAGAGCCGCAGGCCAGATGGGACGGGGTATGCATTACAGGCCCAGGCCAGGCACCCACCCCAAATGAATGATGAGGGTGGAGACGGCAGGCAGGGCAGGCAGGAGGCCAGCATGTGCTGGCATGTGGTACATTGCCAGGCGGGACAGAGAGGGCAACTGCCCCAGCTGTGGCCAGGAACACCAGGGGTGCTCGCAGCTTCCCCCGAGCTCCAAAGTCTGTATCCTGGGGCCCTCCAGCAGGTGGTTCGTGACGCGTACCGCATGTACCTGCAGCTCCCGCAGGCTGGGCAGCTGGGTGACGGTCCCCCCTGCACGGGACCCTCAGCCCCTTTAAGAGGGCCCTTGAGCTAGGTTGGTGGTGCTCCCATTCATCTGTGGAACCTTGAAGGCCTCTTTGTTGCTGGATGGAAAATTGTGCCCCCCCCCCCCACCTGCTGAAGAACAGGAGGGAAGGGGGGGGGGAGAGAGAGAGAGAGAGAGAGAGAGAGAGAGAGAGAGAGAGAGAGAGAGAGAGAGAGAGAGAGAGAGAGAGAGAGAGAGAGAGAGAGAGAGTGAGAGAGAGCACGAGAAAGGGGGCGCAATAGGAAGTGAGTGATTACAAGCCGTGAAACCAGACAAAGTGCCTACTCAACTCAGCAGCAGCTAAACATAAAAGCTTCAGACCAACACAGACACGCACATACACACGCACATACGCGCACACACACACACACACACACACACACACACACACACACACAGACACACACACACACACACACACACATGCACGCACGCACGCAAGTGCGGGTGTGCACAATGCCCACGGAGATGGGGGCCAAATGGCGGGTCTTCCACGGATATGCCTTTTCCCAAGAGGCACCTTGACCACGGGTGGGACGGATTTTTTTCTATTATTATTATTATTATTATTTTATTTTTTTTGGAGATATGGCCTGCTTTGATTGGTGCGGGGGATGGAAATCCTGCCCCGCCCCCTGCCCTGCCTCCTCCTCCATTCAGAGGCCGGACAACCGTACCGACATTGAGAAATTTTTTGAAGGCGAAAGTTTTACATCATAATGCCTGCGTTGATTGGGGCGGGGGAGGGAAATCCCCAAGTCTCTAAATCCCTTGGGAGGGCGGGACGCCCGTACCAACATTGAGAAACTCAAAGCCGATGCCGTAATTGAGAAGGGCGCCACCGATGACCAAGGTGTGCAAGCTTGTCAAGGTATCAAGCCCGGTCCCCAGGATGAGGGTGTCCACGGTCACCAAAGAGCGGAAGTGCAGCTCCTCCAAGGCGGGAAGGGGGATTACAGGAAAATCCAGCACTGTGACTCTCGGCCCGAACATCATGTTCCTTGCATGCCCATCCAATAGACCTTAATCCGCAAAAGGAACTGAAGAATGAATTCACACCCCCTTCCCCTCCCCCCCCGCCCCAAAAAAAGGTGAAAACCACTTACCCCCCTCTCTTCCCCCCCACCCTCTCTCTCCCTCTCCCCCCCCCCTTCTCTCTCTCTCTCT
>KV908524.1:246032-256032 GCA_002005505.1 Botryococcus braunii
ATTCTTAATGAATAATAAAAATAACAATGATGATCATGGTTTCTAAATGGATGGAGATCCTCTTGACACCCTGTGATATGTTTTTGGTCTCAATGTTTCACTGATTCGATACGGAAGGTTTCTAAACAGATGGAGATCCTCCTAACAACCTGCCTTAGGTAAGCAAAAGCGAAGGCAAGCCAGGGCTTTCCCAGAATCTCACAAATATCTCAAGGTACATAGAAAAAGTCCCCGGAGGTATACCTGAAGGTCCTGCAAGCGCGGGAGGGCGGAAGGCAGCACAGACCATTCAGTTTGGGCAGGCAGCCTCCCGTTCCATCGGAGGGTGAGGGAAGTGAGGTTGGAAAAAGCGCCACATGAAAGAACTTGTAGCACTTGCGTGTTTTCAGATCCTGAAGTGTGCAACATCACAAAACTGGCACGTCAGTGCACTTCCTGGGCTGTCAGAATCTTCAATTTGGTTTGTCTTTGCATTCAAGGAGACAAGGACACCAGGGAATACAGGTTTATAGCAAGATTCCCGAATAGCTAGAAGCAAATGGTCACTGAATCACATGCAAGACGTCGTTTTCCTCATTGTTCCAAACGGAACGTTCTCTTCCAAGTTTGCATCCTAGCTGCCGTTTTGGTGCGTTCTGAAGCTTGGTTCACACTACCTCGCACATGAAACGTCTGGCCTGAGGGTTTCTCTGTCTAAATCGGAAGTATCTCCTTTGAAAATATTTTAACTTGCTCAGCACCAATGATGAGCTAATAAGTCTGCTTACAAGACAGGCGGCAAACCACTACTGCCTTGTAGCCGTTGTGCAAAACCCTCTGACTCTTTGCCCCTAGCAAGATACTCTCAGCTCTACCAAAATTAGGTCCCCTTGAGCAACTCGAGCAGACCTTTTTATGTACAGTGGGGGCAGTCATATGCATTGATTTTAATGATTAAATTTCAACAATCGTCGTCACGGCATCAGATTCGCATTGTGGGCGGCATGGTCTTCCCTAAACATGTGCAATATGACAGAACAGACCGTGGGTCACCGTCCCCACTTTAAGGTCGATGCAATGATGGGGTAGATACTGACCTGACATTCTGATTTCTAGAATTTTAAGCCTCCCGGGAATTCGTTGAAAGTATGTCTGAAGCCACTGTAGCCTCTTCATGCCATTAGCCCTGACGTCGAGACTGAGCTCCGTCCAAGTCGACGACACTGAGGTAAGCCAGAACTTACAGACTCTTGATACACTTAGGCGCTGCCGGGGAGCTAATTTGGAAAGAATCATACTCAAAACGTGCTCGTCAAGGCTCTGCATCTCGACGGAAGGTATAGCCCCTCGGCGCTGCTAGAAGGCTTGTTGAAACATCCAGCTCATGTTTGATTCATCCAAATGACTAGTACAGTTAAACAGAAAGAAGTGTCACGGGGGTCGCCTGTATAGCGTGCAGGGAAGGCTGCTAGCCCAAGCACCGTACGCTTCGACGTGCATCGACTAACTCTCTACGTCTCAATGGAACCTGTCAACGTGAAGCCACCGATGCAAAAACGATCTGATAGTACGAAGTTGAAGCCAGCGTACAAGGCGCATTTCAAACTTTGGAGGCTGTCAGTTTCTAGTTTCAAGATGTCTGAACTGTCTGGTGAGACATTGTCTCCCAATTAAACTGGACGATAGGCAGTACGCGGAACGGATGACAGGCTGTACTGCAAGTGCCGTAGATCCACTTGCCGTGCCAGGGACTCCTAAAGTGGCCTCTCTCCATGGCCCCCCTCGGTTAGCCCCTGCTGATCCCCAGCTATGTACTTATGTGCGGTGGTTTGCGCGCCCCACTAAGGCTCAGCGCTCCCGCCTCCTTTATCTTTCTCTTGATGTTGCCAAGGTCCGGCTCTTTCTCAGGTTTCGTCTTGGTGTTCATGGCCTTCCCATTGACATGGGCCGCAGACACCGGCTTCCGCCCCTTCAGCGCCTGTGTGATATGTGTGGCTCCTCTGTGGGTGATGAACACCACTTTGTCTTTCACTGTCCCGCTCTTACTGCGGTGCGGGACCGTTATCCCCACTTGTTTGTGGGTCCTTCTAGATCTCTTCGGCAGTTCATTTGGCACGCTGACTTGCCTGCGCTCGTCTCCTTTATCTCGGATGCATTCCAGGCTCGTGCTGATTTACGCCGGCTACGGTGACTTGGCCGCAGCCACGTCTGTGGCTGCCCCCCCCTATCCCCCCTACTTTCCCCTCTTCGTTTGTTCAGTTATGCTTTCGAGCTTCGCTTGGCGACCTCTTGTGGTCAGTTCTTCCTCGTTTCGGCTTCTGTGTGTGTTGTGGACATCTCATCATGCCCTAGTGGCTGGACAGATGTAACTTCTTCTTCTGTTACAAGAGTGGAGTAAAAAAGACCAGCCCAATGTTCAGGGACCCAAACCCCCAATGTGTCAAGCTATGAGTCACACCCGGCGAGCGGCCAGCTGGCGACCCACAGCCGCCGCAATGATGAAACTGACCCGACGAATGACAAAATATCCCTCCACATCTTCTTGAGCAATGATGGCTTGGTTCAAAAGCCCCTGGAGCCTCTGCAACAAGGCCAGCGCATCAGCATGCAACCCTCCCAATGTTTCAAAAGCGAAGGCTTGGAAAGCCACAGGCGGCTGCTGACGCGACAACAAGACAGCATAGCGGGTCTGCTTGTCTTGGGCAGCGCGCGCGGCGGCCCCACCCGGCACGAAGTGCAGCAAGTTGGCAACTGTGAGTGGGGAAGAGCCAACGATGTCGATATAAAGGTCACGCCCCTCCTCCCACGCATGGAGGCGGAGGTCTGCGCGACGGCGCTCCTGGCCAGGGACAGGGGTGGGAAAGGCGGGTTCCCGGGTGACCCGCTGACGAGCTGAGGTAAGGACAGCGTCCAGGCCGTTACGAACGGAGTAATGTCGGCCGACAATGGCAACATCCCCCCCTGAGGTGCAGTGGACCGCGTGGTCGCCCCAGACATCCAACTCCCTCAAGCAGCACGGGCATTGGGAGCCAGGGTGGAAAATGGGGATCAAGAGCTGGTATTGAAGGCGGCAGCGGAACGACTCTGGGGGCATGGTTTGCTGCAAATGGGGAACTGGGAGAGCCAGCAGCCAATCAGACGCTCCCGGCTGTGTAAGAGATTGGAGCACAGCACGGTCGCGATCCGAGCGAGCAGGGTCATCAAGAACCTCCTGGTATGCGCGGTGAGACAAGGGTTTGGACAGCCGGGCTTGCACTTTGCTGCGGACAAAATCCGGATCCTCGAAGAGCGCCGCATCGAAATCAGGAACAAGGGCGCAGTAGTCAGCCTTGGCAGCTAGGGCAGCGGGGACAAGAGGGGCAGTGGATGTCCCCAGAAGGCGGTCCTGGAGGGGGGCTGTCTGCGTGACGGAGGCGAGATAGGCACAAGGCAGAAGGGAAGTGGCCTTAGTGACCCCTAGACCCCCCTGGGCAATAGGCAAGCCAGCCAAGGTTTGCTGCAAAGGGCCAAAACCACCACCACCAGCTGTGACAATGGATTGGAGGACCTGGGTTTGGAGCATATCAAAGGTCACCAAAGCTTGCGCAGCTGCAGCTGGCGGCATGGTCCGGGCTGTGAAAACCACCTTGCAGGTCCCAAGGCAACTGCGAAGCAAGAGAAGCTCGGCTTGGGGGTGGCGGAGAATCGGCAAACGCTGGAGCGAGGTGACTTCTTCTTCTTCTTCATCTTCTTCTTCTAAAGGAAAAGTCTCCCTGCTTGAGGCAGGGCCTAAGGATGGTCCAAATGGGCCAAAAACCATAAACGTCCAAAAGGCTGCTGAACTTCAGCTGAAGCCACTTGATGGCCTGCTGATCCAGGAGTTCCTGTACTAGGCCCTCGTTGCCCAGGACGTTCTGGAAGCATGTACCTTCCTTGGTCGGGTGAGCTTTAGAGCTAACATGACATAGAGCAGCACATGCGCGCAAAACTTCCGGTACGCATTCGCTAATGCTGCGGCAGCAGCGGGCTATCGGGCAGGCTGTTCTGCTACTGGCGCAACATTAGCAGCGCAGCATCACTAGCGGTGTGAGACCATTTCACTTGAAGACTGTCAGAAACGACTGTATTTATAGCTTGAAAGCCTGAACTACAGTCGGCCCAGATCTTGCTAGCTGGCCAGATTTTGAGCTCTTTTCAACAAAATTGCGGCTGTATACCCCTTTTGGGCATATTATCTAAAATAGCAGCCAGCTGGCTGCTATATCTGCAGAGTCTTTGAGAGTAAGGTTCACGTGTACTAACATAACCCGTATGGGGGGTTGTACTGTACAATCCAGATGTTATCATAAACGGACTTTACTGTTTTGGTTCAGATTCGCAATCATTACTCAAGCTCAGTATCTAGGTACATTTAAAGAACCGTCGTCCAGATATTTCCTCACGCTTGCTTAATTAACAACATGGCCACACTACAACTTGTAGATGAAGTCATTAAAGATACCCTTCACACTTTCATTGCAAAGAGGGGTGCTAGCAGAGAGCAGCGCTGTAAAAGCGATTCTACCATATTTAGCTCAGTATCCTGGCAACCTTGAAGAACACCTTCAACTGGTGCAGCATGTTTCAAGACCAAAACAACCAGGATCCACGAGATAGTGCGACAAGTTTCATACCTATTTTATTTGCGCATGTCTTCAAAAAGCCTGCCCTCTGGGTTTCCAATGCATAGCCATAATTAGAAACATCACAGAAACAGGCTGCCATCCGGCAGTAAGAAGGTAAGAAGGCGCAGAATGTGCCCAACATGCATGTTGGCATATGCCAACCTATATATGCCGCAATATGCAGGACCACATGCGCTTTAACAATGACAAGAACGTTATTCAGAAGCTACTAGAAGACCCTTGCATTCTGTCCATAACGAGGCAGAAAAGAGCATGGCTTGATCGACGACTCAACAGAATACACAGCTAACAACGACTGGGTTTGTAGTGGAGGACAAAGGAACTACCCATTCCCCTTCCACATGACCCGAATAATTCATGCACAATACCATGGATCCAAACAAGAAGAAGAAACGACAACTTTGACACAAACCTTGCACAGCGCACCCTGAATATGCGTGCCCGCATGTGCGTGTGTGTGCGTATGTGTGTGTGTGTGTTTGTGTGTGTGAATATGCGTGCCCGCATGTGCGTGTGTGTGCGTATGTGTGTGTGTGTGTGTGTGTTTGTGTGTGTGTGTGTGTGTGTGTGTGTGTGTGTGTGTGTGTGTGTGTGTGTGTGTGTGTGTGGGTCGTTGTGCGTGTCATTCGACTGGCTCTTTTGCAGTCAATCAACATCCATATCGACAGATCAGGGTCACAGATCAGATCTCCACCCCCTGCAAACCCCAGTCTAAACAGTGGGGACACCCAGGGGACCAACATCCTCTCCACCTCCTTGGAGCGTCCAAAGTTCTCCATGCGAGAGTTTTGGTTGTTTTCTGTTAACTCTGGGAAGGGCTGCACACTCCGCCCCAGACACCCCCCCCCCGGGGTCCGCTTGCTTGACGACTCGCGAGTGACAAAAACCCCTGCGGCTTGGAGCGTCTAAATTCCTCCATGCGAGAGTTTGCGCCAGGGGCAGGTTCACACAATGACCAAGTGGGCCAGAAAGGCAATGCGCTCCCGCAGCTCTGCGGGTACACGGCTCATAGCGCCCCACGAAGCAACACATCTGGAGTGCCTTCTCTCCTGGGCCAGCCTGCCCGCCTTGAAAAATACCCCCGCCAATGCCGCGGCCCCCGCACGCCTCGCCTCGACCAACTTGCCGAGCGGATGGGGCAAGCCTTGCTTCAGCTTCCGTGCCAGGTACAGCACAGTTTGCCAGTCTACGCTGGGGACTGGCTGCCCTTTGCCATCGAGTGCCCGGCGCGCCAACTTCCGGGCCGTGAACTCCAGCAATGGATCGGCCCATGTGGGACCCATGTGATCGCACACGTACCGCAGCACAGCTAGGGTTGGGCCTGCGCCCCACTTGGACCAGATACTTGCGAAGGCTCCTTCCGGAGGACCCTTGCACCATTCCACAGATCCCAGGGCGAGTGCATGCTCGTGGAGAATCTGCAAGCACTCGAGCGAAGCAGAGGGCGGCGCTGCCATCTCGGATTGGGAGAGACGGCGGGTGCTGAAGATTGCTGCTATGAATGCCCATCCATCCCAGGGGGCCCGGCTCTTGACCAGATACCGCAGTATGTCTGCGGACTTTTCCTCTGCCGCAGCAACGGTGGTATGAACAGAGAAGGAGGCCCCCAGCTCCCGCACGTACCGCAGAAAGGCCTCTCCCCCCTCTACCGCCATGGCTGTGCATAGGAACTGCGGATGTGGCGGGCCGCTCCGTTCGACCGCAAGCCGCAGGCACGCCAGGCTCACTTGAGGATCCAACGGTCGCGGATACCGGAGGACCACCCGCCTGATGACCTCCAGAGCCGGGTGGTCCTCCGGTTTTCGCTGATGCCGCTCGTATCCGTCCTCATACAAAAGCTTCATGCACTCGAGGCTGCCTGCACCAATTGCGCGGTTCATTGCATAGCGCCAAGGTCGCACCGGGGTCTGCTCAAGGCAGTACCGTAGCGCTCGGGGACTGGACCCTGCAGAAATGAGCTCCTCGCCATGCAAATTCCAACCGAAGCCAGAGCGTACTAAAAACTCCATGCAAGCCAAATTGGCTCCTGGGGGATCGTCTTTGGCCTGGGCTGCAAATTTTAGGAGATCTGGTTCCAGCTGCCACAGCAGAGGCTCAACGTCCAGAGCCAGGGCCAGGATATACTTGAGGCACTCAATCTGCGCTCCCTTAGCTGCATATCTTGCTACCGGTAGGATATTCATGTCCGAATACCTGGGCCTGTCCCCCACACTCCTCATTAGTAAGGCATCCGCGCAATGGCACACAGAGTCGCAGGCTCTCTGCCAGCTGAGGAACCATTGCCTAACAAAGATTCTGATACGGCGAAAATGCTCACATGAACAGGCCCAAGACAGCCTTTTGGGGGGGGGGGGGAGGAGGTGGGGTGCGGGGGTTGGGTTTGAAGTTGGGAATTCAAACCCAAGGTCTTATTCTAGCGCATGCGCGGGTGCGTGCATGCATTCGCGCGCGCGCGCGCGCGCGTGTGTGTGTGTGTGTGTGTGTGTGTGTGTGTGTGTGTGTGTGTGTGTGTGTGTGTGTGTGTGTATGTGTGTGTGTGTAGCGGAGGGATATGCCAGAAGGATGGCGGAAAGTCTACCCTACACCTTTCGTGGCTTGCATTCGTTAGAGCGACCTGAAAATGGTTTGGTAAAGGGATGCATTTGGCATCGTGTTCTCGTGGAACCGCAGTTGTGCAACCAGGGAATGTTGAGATTGCACACGCAGAGGTGGATGCACTGCCATATGTGCAAGCAGGAAATGTTGAGTTTGCACACGCAGAGGTGGATGCACTGCCATTGAGCATAAACTAGAGATGCACAAGACCATGATACAAACATCTGATGAAACACAACAGGGATAGCGCAACCACAGGTCCTGCGTAACATCGTTATGGTTATAAACCCAGAAATGGACGCACACCTGCAGAGGATCGGAAGGCAATCCAGGTGTCCATTCCTTGCTGCAACGGAGGAGGCACATTCCAAACCCATGGATCCCCAAGCTACTAACGCCCGACACCGTTCCAGGATGGCCGATAGGATCGTTGCATCGCCTCTGCTCGCAGCCTCAAACACTGCGCAGGCAGCAGCTCCCAGTTCCGGATCCGAAATCGATCCCCAAAACCCCATCCTGTCCACTGAAAGTAATCTCCCTGTCCGATGCGTCCGCAAAGAGAGGGTTGCATCCAACAACGAAACGTTGCCGGAACGAGCCGCCATTATGAAAGCAATCATGTCGCATGGGCAGCCCCGGTTGACGGCAAGCCTCAAAAAAGCTTCCTTTCTCCCGAGGGCGGCGAAGCGGCAGATCCATACGGAGCGGCACCCGGCGTCCAGCAGTGCCTCCAAACACGCTGGGGTGGGTTTTTGGAGGGCGTGGCGGTACAGATTCAACTCCGGAATGAACTGTTGGGCCCAATCCTCTGCTCTTGGGATGGCCCAATCTTCGTCAAAGGAATCTTCCAGCCGCTGCACAATATCTCCCATGTGCCATGCGAGGGCCACGTCAATGCTGGTCGGCCAGCCGCCGGCAAGGAGCCAGGCCAACATGTGCGCGTGGTCTGCCCTGCATGAAGCATTTGCTGCCTCCCAAAACTCGAGCTTGCGGACTTCCCCCGCTGACGCCCTCTCGGGACTGTCCAGCGGGAGGAAGCGCCCCGCCTCTGACAGGCCCTTCAAGCACTGGAGGTGGCCTGCCGCAGCTGCATCCAAGTAGCTCAGGCAGCACTGGCCACGCAGGCAAACGAACTTCAGGTTACCCATCAGGCACATGCATCATCTCTCCGCCGCATGCGTACATGCCTTTGGCCATGTGCTCGCACGCACGCACGCACGCACGCACGCACGCACACACACACACACACACACACACACACACACACACACACACACACACACACACACACACACAGACACACACACACACACACACACACACACACACACACACACACACACACACACACACACACACAAGCACACAGTCAGACAGACAGATACACAGATGCATGCACGCACATGCCCACACAATATGGGACTAAGTGAAGATCTTCAGCAGAAGACGTGGCCTTCACCAAAGATACAATAAAGTACGGAAACAACGGCCTTTAAAGACGAGTGCCAGAAAAATCTCATATAGCACCCGAACCAAACAATCATATTGCAGCAGAAGGTGCAAAAGTTTCCCCATCATAAGCACTACCAATCCTGGAGTGAGAAGCTCGAGTGGCATGGAGTGTGTAAGTAACCAACCTCGACTACAGGGGTTCACAATGATCAGCTAACGAACGCCTGTCTCGATCAGCCTCACAGTAAATTCCATGTGTTACGAATCATCTCGGGAAGCAACGTGCAAAAGTCACTCAAATGCTGGTTTCGATCGAGAAGGATGGACTACAGAACTGGATAGAAGGCAGAGGCCCTAGCCTGAGGTGGAAGCAGCCTTACCTGACTCATTGCGCTTAAATATGATTTGAAGGAACTCGTCTGTCTACGACGACCTTGTCCACCAGTTGTCGCAAGCGTCTGTCGGTGATGCACAACTGCAAATCAGTTCCTCTTCGCAAGCTCTCCGAACCCGATGCTATAACCCATTATTGACCTGCTAAGCAAACACGGTATCTTAAACACATGCTGTCTCTCTTTGGTGAGCAGCTTTGGTGAGCAGCCGTCGATTTCAGCCCCTATGTCGCCAGCAATGACGTAATGGCGCGCATCAGTAGGCGGCGGTCGCCGGACCCCCAGACATCCAACTCTTAGTGGTGGATCTAGGTTTTAGACAGTTAATCGTCATCCCTTCAGCCATAATGGCTGGTCCTGCATGTAATATTTCCTTCCTCCAGACGTGGACACATGTTAAACAGAGAATCGCCTGCCCCCTGCACTGTCAAATGTTATCATGCACTTGGTGGCTGGACACATGTAACCAGGCCAGCGTGCAAGCCTCAAAGTGTTTCTAATGAAAAGGCTTGAAGGCCACGGCCCACGGCCCGCGGGGCGGTTGTTGACGCACCAGCAGGACAGCATATCGCGTCTGCTTGTCTTGGGCAGCGCGGGCTTTTTTTTCAAATTTTTGTGGATGAAAAAGGCCAGCCCATCGTTCAAGGACCCAAACCCAAATGTTCCAATTGGCTTGCAAGCTATAAGTCACACCCGGCGAGCAGCCAGCTGGCGACCCACAGTGCTAGCGGCTTTAATACTGAATCTCATCCGAAGCAAACATAATGTCCCTCCGCATCTAGATTTTCTTCTGCAATTATGGCTTGGATTAGAAGGCCCTGAAGCCTCTGCAACAAGGCCGTCGCATTGGCATGCAACCCTTCAAATGTTACAAATGAAAAGGCTTGGAAGGCCACGGGCGGTTGTTGACGCGTCAAC
>KV908524.1:261032-266032 GCA_002005505.1 Botryococcus braunii
AAAATTCATCCCCCCCCCTTCCCCCCCCCCTCTCTCTCTCTCTCTCTCTCTCTCTCTCTCTCTCTCTCTCTCTCTCTCTCTCTCTCTCTCTCTTGGACAGCGGGGAGAATTTGTCCACTATCGTTCCAATCAACAATGCAGGCACTGCTCTAGGGAAGCTGCAGCCCACTGTCCCGCCCTGGGG
Organism: Botryococcus braunii; assembly: GCA_002005505.1. NCBI lineage: Eukaryota > Viridiplantae > Chlorophyta > Trebouxiophyceae > Botryococcus > Botryococcus braunii. Next base: position 261,217 of record KV908524.1, read on the forward strand.
CTTGGGGCAATCTATGTGTGTGAATCCAAACCACTGCAACAGCCATGGCAAGCTCATCGTGAATGTTAATAGCAAAGGACCCACGGAAGCACGCTCGCACACGCACGCACATATACACACGCGCACACACACACACACACACACACACACACACACACACACACACACACACACACGCACACACACACGCACAGAGAGAGAGACAGACAGAGAGAGAGAGAGAGAGAGAGAGAGAGAGAGAGAGAGAGAGAGAGAGAGAGAGAGAGAGAGAGAGAGAGAGAGAGAGAGAGAGAGAGAGAGAGAGAGCGAGAGAGAGAGAGATATATTCGAGGTTGGGCTGTACCCCCTCAATCAAAGCCCATTCCCCTCGAACCTTGAACCCCTTCAAACATGCATTCTCATTCAAAGCTTGTAAAGCTCCCGGTACTTGGTGGTGAGGTAGTCCAGGAAGATCGCGGGATCGAGGGGCTGTCCCGTTACTGCCACAAGGAGGTCGTCCGCGCTGGGGTACAGGGACCCCACTGTGTGCACCTTCTCATTCAACCACTTCTTTAGGGGCGCGAAGTTTCCCTTCTCGATGTCCTCTGCCAGCCCAGGTAGCTGCTTCTCCGCTGCCTGCATACTCCCCTCACACTCATGTATGCTGAGCTTGCTTTATACATTCAAGCATGAATATGCGTATGCATGCATGTGACTACTACTATGTTGACACATGTTGATTTTACACAGGTTGCTCTATTTATATGTTAACAAAGTTGCTTGTACGTCAACACAGGCTTTATATATGTAAGCATGCGTATGCATATGCATTTATGCAACTACTAGTATGTTGACACATGTTCATTTTACTAGTAGTAACTACTACCATGGAACTACTAGTATGTGACTGTTGGTATGTTATTACTATAGGTTCTACTACTATATGTAATTAACATACGCCTTCTCGATGTCCTCTGCCAGCCCGCGTAGCTGCCAGCATACTCCAGTTATGCTCCTGGATGCAGCTGGCTCACAAGCAGATCTGATCTAGATAGCCTAGAAGCAGATCTAGATAGTTAATAAGAGCATACATATGCAGCTACAATAGTGTATAGTATACTACAGTAGCAGTAGTATGTTATTACATAAAACATACTGCACCTTCATATTACAACCTTACAAGTAGGGCGATGTTTAACAAAAAAGATCCCAGTCTTCGCAAAGCGATGTTTATCAAGAAAAGCCCACTCTTCGCATCGTGATGCTCATCAAGAAAGCCCCAGTCTTCGCACAGCGATGTGTAACAAGAAAAGCCCAGCCTTCGCACAGCGATGTCCATCAGGAAAAGCCCAGTCTTCGCAGAGCGATGTTCAACAGAGATGCCCAGTCTTCGCACAGCAATGATCATCAAGAAAGCCCAGTCTTCGCACAGCGATCTTCATCAAGAAAAGCCCAGTCTTCGCACAGCGATGTTCATCAAGAAAAGCCCAGTCTTCGCACAGCGATGTTCATCAAGAAAAGCCCAGTCTTCGCAAAGCGATGTTCATCACAAGAAAAGCCCAATCTTCGCAAAGCAATGTTCATCAAGAAGAGGCCCAGTGTTCACACGGCAATGTTTATCAAGCAAAGCAAGAGTTTCGGGAGAGTAGGGCGCTGGAGCACAAACCTGGTATATCTGGCACGCATACATGGCGCCAAGAGAGTAGGTGGGGAAGTAGCCAAAGGCTCCCCCCGCCCAGTGCACGTCCTGCAGGACCCCCCGGGCATCATCCTCCGGAGTGCAGCCCAAGTCCGAGGTCATGCGCTCGTTCCACAGGGCAGGCAACTCCTTCACCTGTACCTTGCCCTCCAGCAGCGCCTTCTCCAGCTCGTACCTGCTCCCCCGACTCGCCATTTGTTTTCCTCGTTTTGGTGGCAGTTTGTTTCCTTTCTTTCTTCTTGCAAAATTTGTATACATTCTATGAAAAGCGGTTTGTTTCTTTTCTGTTTGCAAAAGTTTTGTACATTATCTGAAAGGCAGTTTGTTTTTGTTTTTTAGCGCAAGTTTTATACATTCTATTTTACACACACACACACACACACACACACACACACACACACACATGCACACGCGCGAAAGAGAGGGGGGAGAGAAGGGGGAGGGAGAGAGGCAAGCAGAGGGGGGAGGGAGAGAGAGAGAGAGAGAGAGAGAGAGAGAGAGAGAGAGAGAGAGAGAGAGAGAGAGAGAGAGAGAGAGAGAGAGAGAGAGAGAGAGAGGAGAGAGAGAGAGAGAGAGAGAGAGAGAGAGAGAGAGAGAGAGAGAGAGAGAGAGAGAGCCAGCGCGTGCCCGAAAGTCCAGTACATGGCGCACCTGAGGATGATGTGGAGGGGGTAGGTGACTTCGTCAGCCTCCACGCGGATCATGCTGGGCTCTTTCACTACGTTCACGGCCGCATAGACCTGGTCCGCCGACAGGTCCTGGGGCAGTTGCGGGAACTGGCTTGCCAGTTTAGGCGCAAGGTACTTGGCGAAGGAACGCCCCAAGCCGACCATGCGTTCCCACAGAAGGCTCTGGCTCTCATGCACGCCCATCCCGTGCGCCTGCCCAGCCACAGTGTTAAGCTAATGTATCATGAAATTCTTTATCCATTTTTTAAAATATATTAACATTCTGAAATTCTGCTTGCCCAGACTCTCCTTGACAGCTACTTCTGTTTCGGGCAACCCTTTTGGAGTGGTGCATCACTTAGTGAACTCATTTGGAGTGGTACATCGCTTAATTAAATCATTTGGAGTGGTGCATCACTAAATGAAAACCTTTTGGAGTGGTACATCACTCCGTGAAACCTTTTTGCTGTGGTGCATCACTCTGTGGAACCTTTTGAAGTGGTACATCACTTCGTGAAACAGTGGTGGCTTCGCCACCCACTCTCACCTTAGGCCTTCTTGTCCATACCCAGGGGCCTTGCTCATTGGGGGTTGGGCCTTTGCTTTCCCCATGACTAATGCGTTTACCCTAGCGTTTTGCACACTGGGGTTGGGCAATTGCTGTCGCCCTCGGACTAATGCGTTTACCCAATCTCTCTCTCTCTCTCTCTCTCTCTCTCTCTCTCTCTCTCTCTCTCTCTCTCTCTCTCTCTCTCTCTCTCTCTCTCTCTCTCTCTCTCTCTCTCTCTCCCCCCCCTCTCTCTCTCTCCCCCCCCCTCCCCCCCCCTCCCTCCCTCCCTCCCTCCCTCCCTCCCTCCCTCCCTCCCTCCCTCCCTCCCTCCCTCCCTCCCTCCCTCCCTCCTCTCTCTCTCTCTCTCTCTCTCTCTCTCTCTTCTCTCTCTCTCTCTCTCTCTCTCTCTCTCTCTCTCTCTCTCTCTCTCTCTCTCTCTCTCTCTCTCTCTCTCTCTCTCTCTCTCTTTCTGTCTCTCTCCCCCCCTCCCCCTCCCCCCTCCCTCCCCTCCCCCTCTCCCTCTCAGGCCCCAGCTGCCCAAAACGTTGGTGTAACTCATCTAGATCACCCATTCAGTTGGGCGCGGATGGGTGGATTGCGAAGGAGCACACATTATTGACGGGCAAGCCCTCGTACTTCAGGTTGCGGCCTTGCTCGTACAGAGCGTGGCCGGTCTCGTGGATGGCTCCCGTGAGACCCTCTGTGAGGTCGGTGTCCTTGAAGCGGGTCGTCATTCGCACATCCCTCGGGCCCGCGCCTGCCCTCCCCCGAAGCCCGATGCCTCAACCTCTGCGCGCGCGCGCCCATACACACACACACACACACACACACACACACACACACACACACACACACACACACACACACACACGCGCGCGCCGCGCGCGCGCTCACACGCACAAACGCGCGGTGTCGCGCCCACACGCATGCAGGCACACACACACACACACAGACAGAACAAAGGGGGGAGGGGGGGGCACAGAGAGAGAGAAAAGGGGGAGAGGGGAGAGAGAGAGAGGGGGGCAAATTGTGTTCTACGCGCGCGTGCGGTGTCCTTGTGCACCCGCCCGCACGCCCGCGCGTGTGCGCGAATGACGCACCTAGAGGAGTGGGCAGGTTCAGAAGCAGGGAGCGTGGGGCGGACCTCCCGTGAATGGGTGGACGGAAACGTCGAGGCGGCCTTTGTCCAAATCGAAGCCCAGGTCCTTGGCCACCTGGTCGGCCAGAAGGGCCTGCTGGGCCTTGTCAAATGTGCCATTCAGCGCGCTGCTGTCGGGCGGCGTTCCCTTCTCCCTGATCTCCTTCAGCAGAGGCACCAGGCCGCCCCTCACCTGCACTCTCCCCACGCTCATGGTTCTGCAATTTCTGGAGGGCACCACTACGGGGAAATGGGTAAAGCTCACCCACACTCATGCATCTGCGGGTTCTTGGGGGGGGGGGTACCGCTTTGGGGATATGGGTGGGCGCAACCCCACACTTATGCATCTGCGGTTTCTTGGGGGGGGGGGGGTACGCATCGGGGATTCGGGTGGGCGCACCCCCACACTTATGCATCTGCGAGTTCTAGGGGGGTACCGCTTCGGGAGATTCCGGTGGGGGCTTCCCTCGGGGAAGCCCAGCGAAGGCCGGGCAAAATGTTACATGCGCGCTTGTGTTGAAACAGTGCATCTATGGCGAAGGCCCCTACTGTCTGTGGTGCTCAGCCCCCCCCCCCCCCCCATGGAGACACACATGCATGTAAGCCCGCATGGAGACACACATGCATGCAAGCCCGCATGGAGACACACATGCATGCAAGCCCGCATGGAGACACACATGCATGCAAGCCCGCATGGAGACACACATGCATGCAAGCCCGCATGGAGACACACATGCATGCAAGCCCGCATGGAGACACACATGCATGCAAGCCCGCATGGA
>KV908524.1:271032-273532 GCA_002005505.1 Botryococcus braunii
TAGCTTGAGAAGTACATTACTAACTCGGGGCAAGTTTAGTTGGGAACTCATATAATGCCTGTCTTTATCGCTATTGGCTGAGGAGTTCAGGCCCCTCTTCCGACCAGTTATGGCTGGTAAAAGTTCCGGCCTAAGATGATTGTGCCAGCAGAGCAACATGCAGCCCCTAGATACCTGCTGCCAGAAGTCTTCACCTGATGCGCATGTGTAGATACGTACACATGTGTTCGGCCATGCATATATGCATGTTTCTTCGTTCTTGCATTCATCCATCCATCCACCATTGGTCCAGTCAAAAGTGGGCCTGGCAGGGGACGGCGACTGAGGTACTGCACTTCCCGACCTGCGGTACGGTACCCGTGTGACTCACGGTAGTTGTACGGTATGTCGCGACTGTGGTCCGGACAGTGCTGAGTGCATGAACAACTCAAAATGCCGCCTATCACACGACCTTTCACAAGGTTGCCATCCACAGAGGGACTTGTGCGTCTTATTTGGGCAGAGCTTCAGCCAGAGAGTTGGATTTCTAGCATATTTGGTTTCGTGGGCTTGTGGGGTGCTGACCTCTCTGTGAACCTGCAAGGGCCCAGCTGTTACCTTCTACATGTAGATTGGCAATCAGCAATACTTTAAGTTTTCCATACAAGTCTGCTACAATGTTTGGGCTTTTCAATTTTGGTACTGGTGTCTTTGAGGCAAACTACCGCTGCTACCCAGTTTCCTTTTTAGATAAGCTTGACGCCGAGAATGGCGATAAAATATTTTTACCGCCTTCAGCTTTGGATCGATTAGGTGACTCCCAACGGGTTCATTTGCTGCCATTGTAATGGATGGGTGGGAAGCCGGACCAATAGCTGGCGACGGACGTGATCACCGCAGACTGCCACATTGGACGCAAAGGGCTTTCGTTTGAGGTTCAGGTTTTAATGTTTTTGAGAAATTTATGATGTTTTCTGTCTTTTGCTGGGGTTTCTGCTTGGGTTAACGAGGGCTGAGGGGTGATGTACATGGTGGGGCTGCTAACTCCCCGTTATCTCCCCGCCTTCCCCTGCCTCCCCCTCAACCCAAACAAAAAACGAAAAGAAATGTTCTCCCTTATCTGCCTGTTTCGTCGCCACTCCTTGAATACAGATGGAGTTTTTAGTCTTTTCAGGCTGTTCCTCAGCAACTTTTCATTCCTTGATGGGTTTGCCAACTGGTACAGCCGCCCCTACACCTGGGTGGGATCTTGCCAGGCTACTAACTCGGTTTTGGGGGCTTCTGCAGCATCTCTTCACATTGAGTATCCTATGCTGTTCCGCATAGAAAATCGGCGCAGTGGACGGGCAACACACTGTGGCGTGCTGGAGTTCATCGCAGATGAAGGTCATTCTACATCCATCCCTCTTCTTGCACTGCGCCGTTGAAGAAGATCTGTTTCTTGCACAGTGTCAGCCTACAGATAACACATGTGCTTGGACTGGGCAGGGTACAGGAAAGGCTGCTATGTAGCCCCATTAAACTCCGGACTTTGAATTTCGCACACATTTGATCACACATTAAATATTCATCTCTGTGTTTCATAGCGATGCTTTTTGTAATGTATTCCCAAATAGGGAATGTATTCCCTCTGCTGTATGCCCACAACTTCCGTGAACATTTGGTGGGCTCTGCACATTCTCTGGGCGTTGTCAAACCACACACTTCCTGCTGTGAATCATGTGATTGTGGACTACGGCATCTGGCTTTTAGGCAGTGTTGCAAGCGGGCAGGCTCTTAAAATGTGCGGCAATATGCGTTTGATATCCTTTCCTGCTGGTGCAGGAGTGGCGTATCTTCCATACTGGGTGAGCTTCTCTGCCATGCCCTCTACAGTTGCTCGGGGGCAAGGGATCCCATACATGCATGCATAGCCCTGCAGTGCCACTTGCCGTTGCCTGAATCAAAGATCCATTGCCTGAAGCAAGGATTTAGATCTTTTATGCGATTTTAGCAGACGGAGGGCTACTTACGTGGCTGCCTGGCTTGTCATTGGAACTGTGAGTTGTTAGAGTTGCAACGTGCGGGTATCCGCTGATGAGCTCTGATGGGTTGACTGCCAATTTAGTCTGCATGTGGCGTGGACAGATTGCGCATGATGGAACTTTCGCTGGGAAGCCCTGGGAGTTAGAGTCGTTTCAGGAGCCCAAACGTTTTAGTTTCATTCACGAAAAATATTGACATTAGCAAAGTCTGATCGATTCACTGCACACCCGTTTAGCAAGTGTGAGATTCAGGGAAACAGTCATGCATGCTTTTCTGGGCATGAAGAGTAAGATTTGAGGTAGTTTGGGCATAGTCTGGGCAATGGCGGTAGCTTTGTGGTCTTAAGTTGCTTTGAGCACAGCGGAGCATGATGCCTTTACCATGGAGGGAGTGGGAGGTAGGGGAAGGGGAAGGGGGCCAGGGGGAGGGGTGGGCAAGGAGGGGAAGAGGGGGAAAGAAAGAGAGGGAAGGGGGGGGGTAGGAGGGAGGGATGAGG
>KV908524.1:278532-283532 GCA_002005505.1 Botryococcus braunii
CCCAGTCGGTGGATGCACGGGTGCAAGGCTTCTCCTCCTTGCTGGATGTGCCATTCCTTCCTTTACGGATCGTTTGCCGGCATCTCTAGTGGTATGAGAGGAACAAGCATGGTGTGCAGGGGTGCATGAGTCTCATACGCCAAGAGGGCATCCGTGCCGGCGGTCGGAACGAGCGCTCGCGGTGTTCGCAGTACCAAAAATGAAAGTGCGGGCTTCTCCTCCGAGAACGCGACTTCAGCGACCACAGAACCGCAACACTTTCGGCATTAGTTCCATGTGCGGATGGCCTTGTAGAGGGCATCCGCACATCCGTGCAGACGTGCGAGCGGAGATGCCTGCGGGCGAGCGGAAGTGCACTCTGAGAGGCCATCTGCACTTCGGCTCGGACCGAGTACTCGCGGTGTTTGCAGTACGTAAAACGAACACTGGCCGCTCGTACGAGCAGCAACATCAGCGTGCTCAAAAATGAGCGATCGGAAGTGCGGGTGCCCTCTAGCTTGGGTGAGCGGCAGGCCTACTCATCAAGACGGGTGATGTGTTACCTTCATGAATTCATTCATTTGAGAGTGGGACCACAAGGGCGTGACTGCTCCCAGCTCAGCCAGAAGGGGTCGTACGGTGATGGGAGCATTGGCTTGTGCTCACGTGTTGGAGTTGGTTGTCGGGGCCAGTCAGGGCAGGACACCTGTCTTGGCGCCGCCCTGGGGGAGAGGGGGGGGTGGGCGGCAGCCTTTTGGTCTCTTGGAAGTAGATATCCTCCGTGAGCAGCAGTGAGGATTCCAATCAATGTTATTGGGCTTTTGTCGCTGCTTCCACATATTGGTTGTTGGTGTCGATTGTTAGAGTCGGCGGGTTCCAATCAATGTTCTTGGGCTTTTGTCGCTGCTTCCACATATTGGTTGTTGGTGTCGATTGTTGGAGTCGGCGGGTCCCAATGAATTAATCCGGAGTTCCAAGCTTCAAAGCAAACCGAGCTTTGCCCAAATATGATTTCGGGGGTGCTTAAAAGTTTCGCGGTGCGCACTTCATCCCAGGCCTTGAGATGGTGGGCTGGTGAGCATTTCACAAGCTGTCTTTGCCAGCACGGCTTTGATTGATGGGGAAAAGGGGGGGGGGGGGGCATTGCAACCACATGAAAGCAAGGCGGAACTCACAAAGCTGACACGGCGGCCGATCTTTGCGAGCTGCACATTCAGTGGATATGACATGCACTGAATGTGCAGCTCGCAAATGTCCGGGCCACACTTTATGAGCCGTGACTTACACAACTGTAAACTCATTCAGGTCTTCGCATCCATTGTTTTCTTCTTTGATTTACGGGCTCCGCATCCCCCTGTGAACCTGTTCATCTACATAGGCCTGGTCATGAATTGATGGGATATCTCTCCTCTCAGAGTCAACCTTGATGTTCAGGGACCCTTTATATAGACAAGGTCCACGTCATCATGACTGCTGCTGCTGCTGCTGCTGCTGGTGGTGGTCTAGAACAGAAAGAAGTAACCAAAGTTTCTCATGCTCGAGCGCCATGTCATGAAAAGCACTTACATGTTTTAGGATGTCTTTGTAGCAAAGGGTCTCGAGATGCATAGACCGCTTGCGATCTCCATTACACATCTTCCTATTTAGCTCTACAGCTCTGCCCAATTGTGAACGCAAATGCAAACTTCTATGACTTCCAAAAGGACCCCGAAAAAGTTATTTGGATGCACTTCACGACACTTTACGTAACATGTCACTATACGTACGATATGCGTTACTATACGTCAATACGCCAGATTCCCCTAACTACCAAGTTCACATACCTTGCTCCATTCATGGAAAGTGGCATGCATCACGCTGGTGTCTTTTATATACCATCCGCTTGGCATACTTGCGCCCAACATACGACCCCGCCGGATCAATCCAAATTTCGGCGCATATGCGTCCCATTTTGAAAGGCACGGAAATATGCCATTCATGCCAAGACGAAACGCACTCAACAATACATGGTGCTCCGCGTCCCAACAATTTGGGTTAACAAACCCTCTCTTCGATTAGACGCCTCCAGGCCCCCAGCACAATCAACGGTGCATGGAGGCACGTGCAGGAATCACTGCAAGATGACAAACTGACTGAGAGTGAGAGAAGAAGAGAGACACAGACGGAAAGAGCCCTCGAGAGGGCCCTTTTGGGGGGGGAGGGGGGGATTGGATGTGGGAAATGAATGCGAAATTTCAGCCCTATTGGCTCGAGATTGCACTCCATGGAAACATGGGCTGGCCAGCCCATGTTTCTTAAACATGAAATGATCATGAAATATGTCGCAGAATCTACACCCCCCGGAAAGCTCTAATAATGCATGACACCTGAACTAAAATCTGCGGTTTACAGCACCCCCCCCGGGGCGGGGGGGGCCCTTAGGGTAAGCTTATGTGCCTTTAAAGTAAAATCTGCGGTGCCGTCCACACACCCTTCCTTCACCCCGGGGCCGCTCCCCCCGCACGGGGGTCCTTAGGTTAAGCTTATGTGCCGTTAGGGTGAACACCTGCATCTCCTAGGGGGAGATTCGACGCAGCGCATTGATCAACAGCCTGGTGCCATGTCAGCACTGCAAACCCCAGCTGGAGCCCAGCGAACCAATCGGCATGCGTGCAAGGCCAATCGCATCCAACCAATTGCATGCTAGCAAGCATGCCATGGTGAAATATTCTATCAACCAACTGAAGACACGAGTGCCTTTTGAAGGACGTCGATCGACGCCCTCAACAGCCCCTTTTTTGAAGTTCAGATATTTCTACTCTAGAACTAAAAAGGCGTCTCTACCTCTTGTTTATCTTCAGAGACAAACAGCGCCTTCATTCTCAAGCCAGGCTGGCAGGCTGGGGAAGGTGGGAGCTCCCAGCTCTAAAATGTCGTTGTCGGATTCTTCGAAGAACTTCTAGCTACTGCTACCAGAAGACTCCACGGACAAGAGCAGCACGCCGCTCGAAGGTGCCCGAGGCCTCACGCACTTCTGTCGCTGAGCAGGAAGAGAGAGACCGAGAGAGATCTTCCCTTCCCGTAGAGACGAACACCGAACACCGAGATGAGGTGGCGAGGCCTACCCGTAGTTGTTGACTGCTGCAACTGACCCCATATGGATTGTACACTCTGTGCATTGCTGTAATGTTGTAATGTTACAGCAACTTAACAAGGTTATTGCATTGCTCTACCTACCTGTAAGGCTATAACTAGCACTTAGAAGGTCATTGCATTGCTGTAACCTACCTGTAAGGCTAATAGATTGGTTACAGCACTGCATTGTTGGATACAGCAAAGCCCATGGGCTCAACCCTTCTCTCTTGACTGGGAAACTGACCTCAAGCGGAGGCCCTCAAGGGCGCGGCCCGCCCTCCTCTTCGGTCTCCTCAGGCCTTAGCGGGTCCGACTCTTCCCAATCAGCCGCGCTGGGAGGCCAAAGGTGCTCCTGCTCGTGCGACCGCATCACAAACTCGCCTACCCATGTCTCCCCTGGCTGCAGCCTGCGTGCCCGCACCATCCTCGTACTATTCACTGCCTAGTACATGGCACTTTGCTTCATAAATCACATTATTGTATGACGAGACGAAAATCTTTTCCGGACATCTAATCTTTCCACCCATCCGCCCGCACGCACGCACACACACGCACGCACGCACGCACGCACAAGCGCACGCACCCGCACACGCGCGCGCGCGCGCGCACACACACACACACACACACACACACACACACACACACACACACACACACACACACATCCATCTAACGACCCTCCCTCCCCCAAAACAACCCCCCCGCCCAACCCCCCAAAAAACTGCGCTTTCTGTGAGTCCATTTTGAGCCCCTACCGCTAGAGGCAAATCTCAGGCAGGGACTCACGTGACAGGCCGGGTGAATGCGCCAGCAGGGAAGGCTATAAAGTTGCGGTAGGCTGTACGGCAGACTTCTGAAGTCTCCGGGTCAACAGTCACCAGTGTCTCGTGCGGATTCCAGACCCCCAGATCTCGGAAGCCCTGCCTGTTGATCATCTCCAGGCGGTACCGGTAGTTTCCCGGATGCACATCAACATTCCCCTTGCCCTCTTTTGCCGTGTCGACGTACACCCGGTTAATTGGTTGCTCTGTCCCAAACCCCAAGTGCAGAAACGGTTGCAACCCAAACCCCTCACAATAAATTAGGTAATAGGGGTGTGCATCATCATAACCCCCCCCCCCCCCCCTTGACACACACATGTACAAACACTTGCACACACACACACACACACACACACACACACACACACACACACACACACACACACACACACACACACACACACACACACACCCCCCACCCCCCCCCCCCACACACACACACACACATGGGCGCGCACACACACTCATGCAACCCAGAAAAAGACGTGGTACCACAAAGTAAATTACGGCGTGGCCAACCTCCAAAAGTCAGACTGTTGGAGTTCTCGACGACAACGCTTGGCTTGTCGGGGTCTGTGTCGTATTCCAGACCGAACTTTCCCGCCAGCCCAACCACCTCGGCGAACTTGAGGAACTTCACGGACGCGTGCGGTTTGACGCCGGCCGTAAAGGTCATCGGCTTTTCATCTGCAACGCGTTCGCTTGCGTCAGGCCCACACCTGCCTAGCAAACACTTGCCGTCCCCTCCATCCTTTCCGTCATTACCTCCCTTACCAACCCCTCCATCCTTTCCGTCATTACCTCCCATACCAACCCCTCCATCCTTTCCGTCATTACCTCCCATACCAACCCCTCCATCCTTTCTGCATTACCTCCCATACCAACCCCTCCATCCTTTCCGTCATTACCTCCCATATGTATGCCTCCATTCTTTCCGTGATTACCTCCCATACTTACGGCTCCATTCTTTCTGTAATTACATCCCATACTTACGGCTCCATTCTTTCCGTGATTTCCTCCCATACTTACCCCTCCATCTTTTCTGTCATTACCTCCCATACTTTACCACTCCATGCTTTCCGTCAT